>JBBPBX010085116.1:0-15155 GCA_038048925.1 Garcialebias charrua
GTACACCGTCTTCTACCTGTGGTAGGAAGTGTGAGTCTGCCCCCCTTCTGTTAGAGGAGGGGTCCTCAAAATCTGTAACAATGAAGTCCAAGTGACTGTCAGCGTGTAGTAGACTGTCACCTTGTGGGCTCAGATGTCCTTGAACCAAGACTTCACTGAAAACTTGGCCGTATGCCGAATTACCTGTCCCACAGGACAGTACAGCGTCATCGGTGTGGGACTCTTGGATCTCCACACCTTCATCTACCTGTGGTAGGAAGTGGTCAGGGAGTGCTGAAGGTGTCAGCTCGCAGAGGAGGTCCTCGTGATGGGCCAGAGTCTGGTACAAATGTTGAGTCTCCTCTGTCTCACCTGTATATGAAGGTTCACTTACCGGGCTTGTGGTCTCGGTTGGGGAATCCAATGTGACCTTAGCGGTACCTGTTGTTAGACAGTCAGTGTCCTGACCTTGGGGAGGCACCTTGAATGGCAGTGGACTGCTCACTGTGGCCCACATTGTCTGATTGCCATAATTTATAATCGCTTCAAAGCGATTTATAAAATCTTGGCCAACCACAAATGGAGCCCGGAGTGAGTCAAGATCAGACACATATACCGGGTGGTATAGTGACATCTCGCCAATCTGCATGTGAACCATGGCTATTAGGGTTGTTCTCGTCTTTGCGAGGCCCAGTTGATCACCATAAGTGTCTTTCACAAAGGGTATTTGCCTGCCAACATCGTTAGCGGCGGTCCTTAGCTCCTCAAACAGTTTGGCTGACATGACAGACACGTCTGAGCCGCTAACCAGGAGTGCTTCTTGCTCTAGGACCCCTTCCAATGTGAGTGGCAGGTAAGCTCTCTTAGCTATCCCCCTTTTTATAAAGTTACACAGAAACCGTTCAGGTTTTTCCACACGTTTCTGTGTACGCGTGACTCTGTCTGTGTAATCATCGTCGCTGTCAGCATCATGATGGCTGTCTGCCTCATGACCTTCAGGATGTGGATTCTCAGCAATTTGTTTGCTGTCAGTATTTATGTCAGTGTTGACGTTGTTGATGTCAACTGTATGCACTAAGTTGCTGCAAAAGGCAGTGCTGCGCGTCGCTTCATCAGGTGGAACAAGGTTGTTTGTGTTATCATCAAGGACAACGTCATACGATGTGTCAGCTTGGTCAACCACTGTAACATTCAAATCATTTGACAAACAAACCACATCCTCAGTCACGTCCTCGCGCGGAGGCGCCGCTTCCATAATCTGGAGCATGTGTGACTCATTGCATGTCTCGAGCGGGGCAGGGGCAGGAGGGCCGCTTCTCGGGAGCACATGTCGGGACAGACCACTTTTCAAAGGGTCACGGTACCCAGACATCAACATCTCTCGAAGTTCACCCACAGTGAGATCCATGAGAGAACTCTTTTGGTTCGATCCGGACCATCTGGGTTCATCTGGAGGGCGAACACCTACCTTGTGTGGTTCTCTGCTCCTCTCAAGGTTTTCAACCTGAGGGGCAGGGGGTTCAGAACTCCTACAGCTCGTAGCACCATGCTGATGTATGTTATTATGAAAAACCTGTGACCTCTCGCACTTTGAAGGAGAGGGAACCTCTACTACTTCCTGCGAGTGGGATGTGACCTTTTGACCTGTACAAACCTCTGATGGTATCCTAGGTTGTATTTCGGCCTCAAAAACTGACGCAGCATATTGTCTTATCACTTCCATAGAATCTTTTTTGCAATCAACCTTGAAATGAACACATTTCATTTGAAAAGGCATAAGATTCATAATGAAAAGACGTTTAAACTCCATATTTTCCTCTAGTCCAGGAATAGTTTTGCCCCCGGAGTAGACCGAGATTAGCCTGTCGTAGAATGACAGGGGATTTTCCCACTTATCCTGATGGACGTTCCTAGCAGCTAAGTAATTAGCATACGATGAGGCAGATTCCCCCAAAATGCGGGGAGCACGGGCAGGAATCCCAAGGCCCCCATCCATCCATCTAGGATAGATAGGAGAGGAGCCCCCCTCAGGTGGTTCACCTGTTTGAACGTCCATCTTTGTACAGATGTTCTGTGAAAAATCAAATAAAGTGGGTCTCATATCGCAGCTTGCAAATATGCAAAGTGTATGAGCTGCTCAGAAAACATCCAAGATGTTAAATGAAATAAAAATCAATGATGTCTAGTAACTTGTCGACCTGTGACAAGGTCAAACAAAAACGGCTGTCGTTGTGAGATTTTGTGAAAATCAAAACAAAAGAAGCCTCATGTGTGACATCTTAAACTTGCAGTTTAAAACAAAAAGAAAAACAGCTAGTTATGCACAGAATCAATGATAAAAGTGTCAAATTTTATCAAAAACAGACATGTCTGTATTAAAATCTGTGTAACTGTCCTGCCATCAACATTTGATTATATGTGAAAATCAAATTAAAGTGTGCTGTGAGTACAATATTCTCAAAATGTTTCCCGTTTAAAACAGGAACAGTTAACATGTACACATTACAGGAAGACTGCGTCTTCTAATGTAACCAGCAGGGGTCACAGCGCTGGAAGTGAGTTTATCACAGCGACTGTAATTTCTCTATCTGACCGCTATAGAGGCGCTGTTATCACCAGTGAGCGCAGCCGTAGCTTTCAGCCCACACAGACACCCAACACGGATGAAAAGCATCAATCAGACAGATCTAAAGCGTAACGTGATACAGCTTCAGAACCCAGGCTCACAAAAACGAAATCATGTGAGCAAAATCGGTTGAACTGTGAAACCTTTAAACTGCGTTTAAAAGAAATAAGGTCGGTCCTCATAAAACCGGCAAAATCGGTGTCACGTGACCTGGTCACATGGCGATCGGCAGTTTTTCAGAGCAACCGGCTCTGTCCACCCACTAAAATCTCAAAAACACCGCGATTAAACAGTCTTTTTAATGACAGTAATGGACAAACAAGCACGGAAACTCGTCTGGGACAAGTAGCTGAAGTGAAAAGTGACGAGGAGCGGGGCTTCACCCACTGCGCATGCGTCAACACATACAGCGTAATCGACCAATCACAGCGAAGACAGAACTGTAGTTCTAAAACCCAAGTGTTCATGGGAAACTGTGTCTTCCAAACCTAACGCCACCCACTAGTGACGTGCCGTTCGAGCGGTGCGTTCACGGACCTGCGGTCGGTCGAACAAAAGCGTGGAACGGACTTTTCAACGTTCTAAAACAGTCATAAATATCGCAAAACACCGCGGTTAAGCCAGTCTTCGACGATATCACGTGCATAGAACTTAAACAACACAAATAAACCGTCACAAATGTGTACAAAAATGAATCTGACAACCAGAGTCTACAGAAACCAACGTTCTTTGAACACAACACACAATGGACCAATCACAGCGTTTTAAGCAGCCATCTTGTCTCTCGGTACCGTTTAGCTTATAGCTCGACCCAAGGTTCTGGACTCTCTTCCACAAAATAAACGTATTTTTACACCGCAGAAAATACTGTCAATGAGCTGAAACACAACCAAGCTAACCCTCACGCCCCCAGGGGAGGCAGCACTCTAACTGTGTACAACAACGGACTTTACGTCAAACGGAACCGGACTACATCCGGTCCAAGCGAGTGGGTTTTCCCGAACCTCGGCAAACAACACGTTGTAACAGATTAGGTAAAATTGAGCAGCAAATGTGTGAAACAGACCTTCAACAGCAAACCGCAGATGTAATAAGATGAAGCAGTGGTGACACGGCGGTCACAAAATGAACAATGCAAGCAGCCTCGTGACACGTAATGAAACGTCTCACAAAAACAAACAAAACATTTATCACTCAGCAGCTTCAAACAGACGTTGAAATGTGAAATATCAAATAATTCTATCGGCAAAATAATCCAGACAATGCCACGATCAGCAACTCCCGGACACTCCACCAGCCAGAACTATTCTTATAAGACCAAAACCAGGATGCAAAACTAATGCCAACAACACCGTAACAAAAATAAGCTACAAAAACAACTTATCAATTTAATCTTTCAGAAGACCCGTACGCGGGCCACCAATAAATGTAACAATATAGGAGTTATTAGTCAGTTTACTGACTTACCTATAGTTTAGACGTGCAAGTCTGAGCAGACTTTATCTGCACAAACTTGCCACCAAGTTCACGGGGTCTCAACTTTTTCAGAATAAATCAACAAATCTAACGATGTGATTAGCCAGTAATGTAATTTCACGCTTAGACTTCAATTTATGTTGGTCTACCAAAAGAATAGACCTTTTATTGAAACTATCACAAAAATTACATAAACATTTGTATCGATATTAGCTCTGATTTAATAACTATGTTGACAAGAATTCAAATTAAAACAAACAGACAATTAAAACTTAACTGTTGGCACAAAACTTGACAGATTAAATACTTATGAAAAATAAGAAATAGGAGGAAGGAGATGAATGGAAGCTAAGTTAACGGAAGTTAATTATTTTGAAAACAACCAGGGTGGCAAGCTTTCCCATACGGATCTCAGCTGGGCTTCCCACACGTTCAGGACACAATCAACGCCTCGTTACCTGTTGACGATACGTCTTGGAGATAAGAGTTGAGGTTTGTGGACACTAACGGACTGTGTTGTCCAGTTCACGCCCAGATGACCTCCGCGCGTGTGAGCTGATTCAGACGAGTGAGAAGAACCGCTTCTCCCGGCAGGAACAGACTCCAATCGCACTGGTTGAACTTTCAAAATAAAACTTTAGAAAACAAATTCTTCCAGAACAGTGACAGGATCACAGTAAGGCTTTGCTATGATCCTAGCGGAGACGTGGGTCGTTGACATATGACCGGGACGTCTCCAGCTTTCAGAGAGGAGAGCAGGTTGACAGTTCGTACTCCTCGAAACTCTAACCCAAAATCCAGGAAGTGCCCCTTAAGAAGGGGGTGTGACTTAGTCCCATACTTCCTGCTGATTGGTTGTTGCACCCCTAGAGAGGGTGTGACTTTGCAAATGAGTGAGTTTGAGTGACAGATGATAGGGTAGACAAAACATAGAAAACATACGTGAGAAGATGCAGGTGCATGTGCACAAGTCCGTACTTTGTTTTGAGAACTGATTCATTGTTTTTAGAAAGGACGGGAGACCGAAAGCAAGCTATGTCTAGCACTTTTCCTTTGAAACAAAAACAGTTCAAACAAATACGAAGGATTGTTCCTTCAACTTTCGACACTTATTCTGCCTAGAGCAGACAGTTCAAAACATGATCATTCTGAGATGTTCTCTTAACTTTGTCATATTTAAAATATACCAGTTTAGTAAAATCATCATTGAAATGACAAAAATACTGTTTGATCAATTCTGAATTAACACACATTAAAGAGAAAGTTCAATCTGATTAATTAGTGTCCATTAATTCATAATAATTGTTAAAATATATAAGTGTCCATCTGTCTCCTCGAGAGCTTCAAGAAGGTGTAACACTTAGAGTTTCAGAGAGATGTGGAGAGGTGTACTTGAAGGTCAAGACAGAGGCCTATATCACTACACAATTACACTCTGTAAGCCTAAAAAATATCCAAGTGGTTTAAGAGCCGTTTATCTAAACAGTACGGTAGGTATATCTGTTCAAGTTAGCTAAATGCTAACAGCTAAAAGAGCGATTTTTTTATAGCTCTAAATATCTTCTGCAGCTAACAGTGTGTAAATGACCACCAAATAATTACGCTCTGTAAGTTTCAAGAAAATCTGCGGTGTGGTTTATGAGTTATCTTGCTAAAAAAAACAGCTAACCTCACAGCTATAGCAGCTACATCCAGAGCAGGAGGCGGGCAGCGACAGAGTCAGTCCGACCAGAGGAGGCTTTTTTCGGACACATGAGCTAGAAACGGTCTGGAAGTGGCCCCCTAGCGGACAAAAGTGGTACTGCACCATTTTTTTTGCCCAAAATGAAAATTGGCGATATCAGAGCCAAAAATGGGTCTAAAAATATGGGGGAAAATCCATAAATAACAAGCTTCGGCGTATAACACGCAGGACATTCAAATGAGTTAAAAAACTGCATGTTATACCCCAATTTTTACGGTAGTTGTTCAACAGCTTAAACCTATCACAAAACCTTCAATGTGCACTCGTCGTGACAAACAATTTTAATCCGATGGCTGTTTTTCTGCTCATAAATGTCATTGTCTTAACTTGTTTACCTCACCTGCCCGACTCTTCCAGACTCATCAGGATTAGAGACATTATCGCTCAACTGGTCCGGTCAGTCTAGTGAAGAGCAACAAAAGCACAACGTTCAAGTTCACAGATCCTCTGATTTATCTCTGAATCTTCCTGCTCAAAGGACGTTGTGATGACTTCAAACTGAGGTGCTTTTCCACGATTTCATCTCAACGTTAAGCAGCTGCCAGGTCAGACGAGACAAATCTTGTCACCAGGAAGGGGATTATCCGTCATCTCCCCGTCCATATGAGGAGGAAAAAAACTTCCACTTCAAACGTTGTGCAACTGCGTTCATCTATGTGGAGGAATGTTAGCAGCTAAAACATTTGACCAAGTTCTTCTAACACTCATCAAAAGCATTTTAGTCTTTGAGATTCTCTACTCGGGGTATTTAGAGGAACTGGGAGGGTGAGGAAGAGGAGGTGAAAACAAACAGAAAAGAGCTGCAACTCAATGAGGTCATGGTGATTTTTAAGAGCAAAGAGGAGTGAACTGAAGCTGGACTCAAAAAACAAACACCTACAATTAGGTCATGAACATGAAGAAACTGATGAATCCAAAGATGGTTCAGTTGATTTCATACTGGTTTCACCATGTGGACAGTTTGTTTGAATCAATAAAAGATCGTCAAGAGTCAGGAAATACAACAAGAGTACTTCCAGTTTGGACATGTCTCTCTACATTTCAAAACGATAAATATTAAACTAGAATATGTGCCAAAAGTTCTGCTGGTTTTGAATCAGAATCAAAAGGACAAGTTAAACTAGAAGAGCAGAAAAAATAGGCTAAATAATCCAGGTAAATAAATCACAAAACAGTTAAATGATGTCATCTGGACAGTTTATTTTTATCTTTAATCCAAAGGACTTCATCAGTCTGAGGCCTGCCAACAGGATCTGTCGTATTAAGTAGCAACTTGTTGACGAGGTTCACTCCAGTTTGAAGTTTAAGATTTAACTTATTTGTGATTTATTTACCTGAATGATTGAGCATACGTCTTTTTGTTTTTAACCATTTTGGCCAGATTGTCCTAGAACTGGTTCTAAGTAGTAAGCGGTCATTTTTACTATAATATATGATTGTTATGCACCGATGATGGATTGTTTTAGACTGATGGTCCTCCATTTTACATGTGTAAAAGCCAGGCTACATGGGAACTCCACAGCAGACTGGTTTGAACCACGTCAACAAGCTGCTATTTAACACGACAGAGCTTGTTGACAGGCCTCAGACTGATGAAGTCCTTCGGATTAAAGACGAAATGTTTCTTCCAAAAAAAATAAACTGTCCAGATGACATCATTTAACTTTTTTGTGATAGAAGAGCAGAAGATTTTCAAAAGTAAACAAAACCACCACATATAATCTATGCTGTGTCTATTTAGTGATCTACCATATTTTCACTGTATAAGTCACAGTTGTTCGCATAATTTGCATGCCCTGTGACTTATACACCAAAGTGACGTATTTATCCCCCCCCCACCCCACAATATTTATAAACTAATTTTTAGCTGAGATTTGACCATTTTCATTCATTCTGACTGAAAATATTGATCACTATCATTTTCAGTCGCTAGATGGCACTCGAGTAGTATGGCATGGCGTTGTATGTGGCTATTAATGACAATCAGCTTGCCATGGCCTGCCGCCCTCGTCTGCCTGGAACAACCGAATCAGCTTCGTTTCAACGCACCGCCCTGGTGAAATGAAGCTCATTTGACCGTCAAAGTGCATTTACTGTATTAAGTAAAAGTTCAACCGAGACACACCTTTACTATAATGTCGAGGAAACAAATAATTGGGGATGCACGATATTGGATTTTTGGCCGATATCCGATAATCGATGCCGATACCGATATTTTATATACTTTCCTTTGTCAGAACATAGCTCTCCTATTTAGGCTTATTTGCTACAAAAATTATATAACAGCTGTAAGAGCTGGTGACATATATTCAGTAACAGCCATATGATATGCGTAGTACTTTAACTTATATTAAATGAAAAGTGTTAAATGTTATTTGTTAGCATTAGTCACCTGTGATGCTGTCTCACTTGTGGAGGTTTGTTCCAGGTTCCTAGCTGCAGTGTGGATCCTCTGCACTCCTGTGCATGAAGGACAGACTTTTGAAGTTCAAAAGTTTTTGTCTATCCATTGTGCCGTAAGACTAACGGGGCTAACACCACGTCCAAATATCTATGGTAAAACTCACCCAAGTGCTATCAGCCATTAGCTTCTCAATGACGTTGGAAATTGCTTTTTGTAACTCTGGTAACGTTACGTCAGGAAGAAAAAATCTCAGACTGTGGACAATGTAGCGAGGCTCAACATAGTCCAAAAATCTTTGGAATCAGACATCCTCAACAACCAAAAATAAAACTTCCACACCACTGACATTTTGAATTTTCCTCTCTGCCGTGAGATCGGGTGACGTCACGTTGTCGGCGCCTTTTATATAGGTGACTTATTTTAACATTTATTTTGCTCGTTTTAACTACAGTCTAGTTAATTTTAGCTAGTGCAGATTTTTCTACTTTTAAATGTTGTTTCACTATTTTTATTGTTTGTGTTTTAGTTTTAGCTTATGATTTGCTCATTTTAAGCTGAAATTTTGCAGTTTAGCTTTAGAGTTTGGCAAAGAGTACTGTTCTGTTGCTTTAGCTTTTAGCTTATGTTATGCTCACTTTAGCCTTCAGCGGCTCGGTTTTAGCTCCTTCATTAAAGGCATTCAGCACTCAAAGGAATTTTTCTTTAGCCACACTTCAAGTCGTGTTTTTGTGTTTTGCAGCAGCAACAAAATCTGCTCAGAAGTTTCAGCCGAGTGAAACCTAAGTGCCAAATATTTCCCCGTTAGCTTTAAGCCGTTGGAATCCTGTCGGCTTTCTGAATAATTGATGCTTCGGATTTCAAAACATGACTCTGCTTGCGAGTGCCTCTGAGTGATCTTCTCATACGAGGTTCCTGCTCAACTTTGCCACTTGCTCTAATGAGCACTTAAGCCTCGGCAGAGCTGAGGAGAAGTCAGAGAGCTGAGATAATGAACTCCGCCCGGCAGATTTCACGCTGATGCCTTTAATGTGCGCTCAGCGTATTAGCCTTCAACCTTCCAGAGATCATTTGTTTACGTTGTCTCCAAACCAGCCGACACTTTGGCTTCTGTGGACGCGGCGCCGGATCGGAAGAACGTACCTGCTGTAACTCCCTTGTTATGATGCAGATAAATTATTGAAACGTGTATTTTTATAAATAAAAGGGCTCAAGAGTAACTTGGTCTGAGTTTTTATTTTTCTCTCTGTGTTTTCATGATGTTTGTCTTAAATAATTAATCAGCTGAGTTTTATCCAGAACAGGATCACCTTCAGCTTTCAGTAATGTTTGTTGGGTTGCAGTACATGATACAACCATAGTGGGTACTTACAAGGTACTTAAAAGGTATTACAGGTAACTACAGGGACAAATGTTCATTACTTGATTTGTACTTACCTGATATTTACAGTGTAATTGGTTTGTAAAATACTTACCTGTAAGGACCCTGCACATATCGGATAAGTACCCGTACGCAATCAGTAAGTACCAAGTACATACCTGGTAAGTACTTGAAGTACAAATTGGAAGCATAGTTCAGAATTGTACCAGTTAAGTACCAGGTAAATTCCTTACACGTACCAGATATGTTCCTAGTAAGTACCGTATTTTCCGGAATATAGGTTGCGGCTTTTTATCATTTTTGCATGCCCTGCGACCTATATTCAGGTGCGACCTATTTATGGCTTTTTATAAAATAAGCTGATTTGTAATCATTTATTAACAAAAATTAAACTGAGACACACTCTTACAATAATGTCAGCTAACAAATATATTTTTTAGGTGTTTATCCTGCTAAAATTATTCATTTATTAAAGAAAAGTTCAGCTCAGACACATATTTGCTATAATTTTTATCAAACAAATAATTGTTTTTAAGTGTTAATCTTCTTAAAAGCCTTGCTGTGCGCTCCTGTGGCAGACATTTGCAGCAGAGCTAAACACGGTCCACATTTTGACGTAGGTGCGACCTATATTCAGGTGCGACCTATATATGGATTTTTCCAATTCTTTGGCAATAATTGGGCAATGCGACCTATATTCAGGTGCGACCTATATTCCAGAAAATACGATACCAGGTACTTGAAAAGCACTGGGTAAATACTTGGTCCTTATTGGGTACCTACTACAGAGATTGGGTTGTAATGTGAAGTGATATCCAAGTGCATACCTGGTATTTAGAGAGTGCATACCATGTCTGTACCTGGTGAGTACCAGAGTTACTAGTTAAGTGCAAGGTATACACCTAGTCATTACTTGGTATGCACCGCTACTTGTAGTTACTAAGTAAGAACTGCTTACCTATTTGGTATGTACCATGTAAGTAGTTGGTAAGTACCAGACAGTACTTCTGTATGTATCACCGCCTTTATTTGTGTAAATATTTATTATCCTGAACAACTGAAGAGTATTTTGTTGTGGAACGAAGACGTTTCTTCTGTTTTGTTGTAGAAACAATAAATGTTCAGAAAAATTTGTCTCGTTTCCTAATCGTTCTTTTAATAAACTTTAACAGGAAAGTGGATTTAATTATTTTTGCCGTTTTTGTTCTGCTGATTTGCTGCTAATTTCTAAATGTTCTCTTTTCCTCCTTTTGTTTCCTCATTTGTTGACTCATCCTCCTTCTTTCTTTAATCCTCTTCTCATCTGTTCTGCTTTCCTTCTCGTTGTTTCACCCATCGTTCCCCCGTCCCCCCCCCCATCCTTGGCTGCAGAATCGTATGCACGAGTCTTTGATGCTGTTCGACTCCATCTGCAACAACAAGTTTTTCATCGACACCTCCATCATCCTCTTCCTCAACAAGAAGGACCTGTTTGCAGAGAAGATCAAGAAGTCTGCTCTCAGCATCTGCTTCCCAGAATACACAGGTACAGCTGTCGCCAAAATATCAAGGTGTAGCTTTACAAAAATAAAAGCTCTAGAGAAAGAAACACTCACAGGACATTTATATTCATTAATTCAAGCTTTATTTATACAGGTTAGTCTCACTGAGTCACAAGGAGTCATTTTCAAGAGAGACCTGTTTTAGACAGATAACATAAAATACAGACAAAAACTCAACAAAAGCAATTAAAATTAAATCAAATACGTTGTAAAACCATCAAAGTTCATGCACAATAATCCAGGTAAAAAATCCAACAAAGTTCACTCAGTTCATCTGGATGCTTGCGTTATTTATTTATTTAATTTTTTGATGAGATGTTTCATCCTTCATCCAAAGGACTTCATCAGTCCAAGGAGCCACAACAAACTCGGCCCCATAAGCAGCGTACTCACATAGTGGACCAACCCAATTGCTGGTGACAAGATGGTTTCTGGGTCTCTCTTGTGAATGAGTCCTCGTGGCTCAATGAGACTAACCTGTAAAAACTAAAGGTTGAATGAAAAATTGTGGTACGCTTACAGAAACCTCGTTTGCTTCGTGTTCTGGCAACACTTGCCAAACATTTTAGCACTCAGCTAAACAAATGTAATCACAATTTCTATGAAACTGACAGAATTATAGGCATGCTTTTGTTTTCTAATGTCACTTAGCTGCTGACGCCATCTTGAATTGGATCGACTCCAAAATGAATCTGTTGTAGACGTACATCCAGTGATTACTTTCTCCGAGGGTTCAGTTTGTGACATGTCAGGCCTCTGAGGGTGTCGTTTGTCGTATCTGTTTCAGGTTTTCAAAGTTTTTCTGTAGAACGCCGCTGATCGTTGGTCAACAGAGACAACATTTTCTGATCATTGGTCAATAGAGACAAAACGCTGCTGATCGTTGGTCAACAAAGACAAAATCATCTGATCATTGGTCAACAGAGACAAAATCATCTGATCATTGGTCAACAGAGACAAAAATCATCTGATCATTGGTCAACAGAGACAAAATCATCTGATCATTGGTCAACAGAGACAAAAATCATCTGATCATTGGTCAACAGAGACAAAACGCTGCTGATCGTTGGTCAACAGAGACAAAATCATCTGATCATTGGTCAACAGAGACAAAACGCTGCTGATCGTTGGTCAACAGAGACAAAATCATCTGATCATTGGTCAACAGAGACAAAATCATCTGATCATTGGTCAACAGAGACAAAATCATATGATCATTGGTCAACAGAGACAAAATCATCTGATCATTGGTCAATAGAGACAAAATCATCTGATCATTGGTCAACAGCAAGGGCGTAGATTTCATTCATTATTGGGGGGGACCATAAACAGGGAATTTTTTTAAGAGCAATTTTGGGGGGGTCGGCAAAGTTACAGTGAAATGTAATGCAAAATGTACAGAGGGAAGTTTATCCAAACTGCATGCATATACTATGCAGAATAATCAACAATAATATTGATTTAAACGGCATGTATTTTATTTAGTAGTCTTAATACTACAATTAATCAGTACAACAGTGATACTCATTACTCTTGTTAAAAAATGTAATGTGTTCAATCTGCAGTACAATAGACGACAAATAATGACAAGTGGCAAAATGAGAATTTTGCAAAATAGGTCCCCTCTAAATATTGTTTAAATTTCAGTTTGGCTTGTATTCATAGATTGCTGTGGTCAGTGTCACTGATAATCTGGTACAACATCTTCCCAAAATCTTAATGCTTAAAAAGAAAACAGTTTTCAAGGAGAAGAAATACTTTAATGCAGGGGTCACCAAACTTTTTGAGACTGAGAGCTACTTCAGTGGAACCAAGAGGCACAAAGGTCCACTTGTTCGTTCCAAACAAATTTGCATGGTTCAACTTTAATCATAGTATTAATAATAATACATTTACATACATGTGAATATATGACTGCCTGATCACATCTGATCTGGTCTGTATTATTAAAGACTCCACACAATGATTTAGCTTGGTAAATATGATCAATTATTATTGATAATTACCAGTAGTGATTAGAACTCTCAATCAAGAACTTGAGTCCTCAGTTTGAATAATGTTTTGGTTCTTCTGTGCAAATGTAAATTGTTCTTAGCTTTGACTGGGAGTGTGGATGGTTGTTTGTCTCTTTGTCTGTCTCTGTGATGGACTGGAGACCTGTCTTGGGTGTCCCTGCCTTCACCCAAAAGCAGCTGAGATTGGTTCCAGTCCTAAACAAGGGGGCATAATGGATTACTTATTAACTGATATTTAAACATAAACACTATTTCTTTTATGTTAAACTCAGTTTGTAACATTTGAAATTCGTTGTATTTTATAAATATTTTATTAACTGTTTTGTAGAAATGAACACGTTTGTAACATTCATTCAAAATATGCCTTAACAAATCTGTAGCATTTTTTAAGAACCTATTAAGAATAAAATGTTCCAGTTGCAGATACAAAATATCAATAATGTAATATAATAAACAGTGACATTTTTTAATTAACCATGTGACATAAGTATTGATCCTCAACATTTTTTATAATAATAATTTAAAGCCCTTAAAACAACCACAGCTGCAACAAAGTGCTACACATATGAAATCATTTTAACTAATCATCACATCTTCTCTACTCTTTTTTAATTAATTATCTTTCACATATTTTATCATTACTTCTTTCAAGAGCTCCACACCTGAAAATATGATGAATGTGAATCCATCCTGCTCAAAGCTGCTCTGACATTCTACTGTCTGTTGCAGCCACCAGGGAGCTAGTTAGCATTGAAGCTAGTGTGTTAGCTGATGAAGTGTCGCTCCTCGTTGCGTTTTGCTGTTGCTACAGCCACTAATGAGACACAGACACACTTGTCTTTCAACACTGTGAAAGACCTTTTCCTCCCAGTCACTGTCACCTATGTTTTAAGTAGCTACTTACTGGAAGTTAGTACTTTGTGCAGCAGCTCACTCCCCACCAGCGGCTCCGCGAGCCTGTGACCTCCGCTGCTGTTGTTGTTCCTTGTAAACATTGGACTAAACCATTTGCCAACAGAGAAGGGGGGGTGGGCAAAATGTCCTTCTTTTTTTTTTAGAATAATGGCGGATTTCTCTCTTTTTTTGCCTTTTTATATTTATATTGTTTAAAGACACGATTTCCTTTATTGAATTATTGGGGGGGACAGATCTATATTTCCCCAAGATTGGGGGGGTCCAGACCCCCCCGACCCCCCCAGGATCTACGCCTATGGTCAACAGAGACAAAAATCATCTGATCATTGGTGAACAAAGACAAAGTGCTGCTGATTGTTGGTCAGTAGAGACAAAGCGCTGCTGATCGTTGGCAATAGAGACAAAACTCTGCTGATCATTGGTCAGCAGAGACAAAACTCTGCTGATCATTGGTCAGCAGAGACAAAATCATCTGATCATTGGTGAACAAAGACAAAGTGCTGCTAATCGTTGGCCAACAGAGACAAAACGCTGCTGATCATTGGTCTACAGAGACAAAAATCTTCTGATCATTGGTCAACAGAGACAAAACGCTGCTGATTGTTGGCCAACGGAGACAAAATCTTCTGATCATTGGTCAACAGAGACAAAGCGCTGCTGATCGTTGATCAACAGAGACAAAGCGCTGCTGATCGTTGATCAACATAGACAAAAGATAATGGAAACTTTATTCTGAATGGGCCGTAGTTCACCTAAAGTCTTAAAACTCCGTACTCTTGTTTGAAGCTGCTCCGTTCACCACCAGTCGGAGTGGAGTTATTTCCCCCATAAGGAGGTGGGAACATCTCAGAGAGGTGTAATACACTCCGCTCTGATTATTTCCTGTGTCGGAGTCAGTCTCGGCTACTACCAGACCAAATTTTAGGCGACTATCTGTAAGCCTGAGTTTTCTTTGGCAGTCATCTTCTAACAGGCCTCAGGGTTTGTGTGCTGAGGTAAACACAAGCAGTGAACAAGTCTGAACTGTCCTGATCATGAATCACAAGAAACTTTTCCAGTCTTGAGTTATAAGCTCTC
>JBBPBX010085118.1:0-15155 GCA_038048925.1 Garcialebias charrua
CAGTATATATATATATATATATATAATATATAATATATATATATATATATATATATATATATATATATTATAAGAATGTGCTGATCAGCTCTGCAATGTGCTAGCCGACATCTTTAACACGTCACTTTCCCTGGAGACAGTTCCCACCTGCCTGAAGACCGCCACCATCATCCCTGTCCCAAAAAGCTCTACAGTGACTGGTCTGAATGACTATCGGCCAGTGGCCCTCACCCCGATAGTCACCAAATGCTTCGAAAAACTGGTCATGACCCACATCAAAACATCCATCAACATCGAGGACCCTCATCAGTATGCATACCGCGAAAACTGATCAACAGAGGACACCATCTCCTCTCTGGTTCACACTGCTCTCACCCACCTGGAACAGAAGAACTCATACGTCCGTATGCTCTTTGTGGACTTCACATCTGCCTTCAACACCATGATCCCCCAAACCCTGATGGACGAACTATTCACACTTGGACTAAGCCCCTCCATTTGTAACTGGGTACTAGACTTCTTAACAAACAGACCACAGTCAGTGAGGATTCACAACTTCTCCTCCTCCACCATAACCCTCAGCACTGGCTCTCCTCAAGGATGTGTGTTGAGCCCTCTCCTGTTCACTCTGCTCACATATGATTGTGCAGCTACCCATCCAGGCTGTCATATTGTAAAGTTTGCAGATGATACAGCGGTGGTGGGATGCATCACAAACAATGATGAGTCCAGCTACAGACAGGAGGTGGAACACCTGGAGAGCTGGTGCAAAGAGAATAACCTTCACATGAATGTGAAGAAGACAAAGGAGATGATTGTGGACTTCAGAAGGAACAAACACACCCACACCCCACTGAACATAAGAGGATCTGCAGTGGAAGTGGTCTCCAGCTACAAGTACTTGGGTGTACACTTGAATGATAACCTCAGCTGGAGCAACAACACCACCAGCCTGATCAAGAAAGGTCATCAGAGACTCTACTTCCTCAGACGGCTGAGACGTGCTGGTCTGAGCAGCCCAGTTCTCACCTCCTTCTACAGGTGTGCAGTGGAGAGCATCCTGTGCTCCAGCATCAACGTGTGGCATGGAGGCTGCACAGTTGCAGAGAGGAAAGCTCTACAGAGAGTGGTGAAGGCTGCACAGAAGTCTGTTGGAGTCAGTCTCCCCACCATCACAGACATTTACACCTCCAGATGCAGGAAAAGAGCCACCTGCATCATGAAAGACCTCACTCACCCAGCACACTCACTCTTTGCCCCACTCCCCTCAGGACGGAGGTTGAGGAGCATCAAATGTAGAACCACTAGACTGAGGAACAGCTTCTACCCTGAGGCTGTTAGACTCATGAATAAATAAATAATAAGAATAATCACTGTGAAATATCACATCATGTTGCTGCTGATCTGTTTCATGTTGCTGCTGATCTGTTTCATGTTGCTGCTGATCTGTTTCATGTTGCTGCTGATCTGTTTCATGTTGCTGTGTTCATTCGTGCCCTTCTGCTCAAACAGACTCATGTTCATGCTGCTGTTTGGAGTAATATTTTTCTATGATATTACCGTATTTTCCGGAATATAGGTCACAGCTTTTTATCATTTTTGCATGCCCTGCGACCTATATTCAGGTGCGACCTATTTATGGCTTTTTATAAAATAAGCTGATTTGTAATCATTTATTAACAAAAATTAAACTGAGACACACTCTTACAATAATGTCAGCTAACAAATATATATTTTTAGGTGTTTATCCTGCTAAAATTATTCATTTATTAAAGAAAAGTTCAGCTCAGACACATATTTGCTATAATTTTTATCAAACAAATAATTGTTTTTAAGTGTTAATCTTCTTAAAAGCCTTGCTGTGCGCTCCTGTGGAAGAGACATTTGCAGCAGAGCTAAACACGGTCCACATTTTGACGTAGGTGCGACCTATATTCAGGTGCGACCTATATATGGATTTTTCCTATTCTTTGGCAATAATTGGACAATGCGACCTATATTCAGGTGCGACCTATATTCCAGAAAATACGGTAGTGCTTAGTATATTTTTAGTTTATGTTTTTCTTAGTTCATATATTAGATGTTATTACTGTTCTTCTCTTACATTTTATTGTTTGATGTAACTGGGACCCTGTGTACATAATCTCGTTTTATCACATGTACCACATGTGGTGCAAATGACAATAAAGATTCTCTGACTCTGATATACTGTACTGTATATATGTATATATACTGTACAGTATACAGTACTGATATACTGTATATATATTCACTGTATATTATTCTAAACAATGTTTCTAAACTAAAGCTCTGAAAGACAGTATATAAAGTACAGTATATACAGTATACTGTATATATATATATATATATATATATATATATATATATATATACAGTATATATATAAAGACGTTTTAAACCCTTCCCACACTCTTGCAATATTCTAAACCATTTTTCTAAACTCTAAAGCTCTAAAAGACATTATGTCATGATTTCATTTCTCTGCCTCCTCTGCTCTTTGTCACCTGCACCTACGCCCACTTGTCCATTCTGTGGTGAACAGCTGATCAGCTGCAGCAGGAAGTATATCCAACAGTATGGGCTGCACAAAGGTGCAGCAGCTGTTAAATAATTTTAAATTTTCTTAAATAAAACTCCAAGCCGAACGTGCATCTCATCCATCAATCAGCCAATTGTGTGTCATGTCCGCTCTTATTTTGAAAAACCACGGTAGAGCGAGTCTGATAAACAAACCGTGAAGTAGCAAGGGAGTACTGTATATATTTTCATTAGTTTGGTGTTATACTGTACTCTAATCCCCTCTACATGTTTTTCTTCTTGTTTCTCCACAGATAGTGGACACTTTGTTGATTGGCCGCTATGTGCTGCTGGCTGTGGTGAGTGCAGTTTTTCTGGTGGTGTTCTTCATGTTGCTCCCCTTTCATTTCCTGGAACCGGTCTTTGCCAAGGACTTAAGGACATACTGAGCTGTTGGGATCAAAGTTGGCACCAGGACCGCCCCCCACCCCCAATGCACAGACCTTATCCCTTTATCATGAAGAAAAGAACTATGGATGGGTCCTGAACGTCTCAGCATGAGAGCTGCAGGTTTCTTCATGTGAGGGTTTTTGACTGTTGTGAAGAAGAGGTGTCATCCGTCAGTCCAGAGGTTGTCAGCTGTTTTCAACTTCCTGCACCATGTGGAAACTTCCCCTTTGCCTAGGATCTTGAACCACACACTGACTCTGATTTGTGAACTGGTGTGTGAGTGTATGGATGAATGTGACTTGCAATATCAAAGTAATTTTAAGTGATGATTGTAATAAAAGTGTTATTTAAAAACAGTCCGTTTTCCACTTGTTTTTTTGTTTAGTTTCATTCTAATCTCTTAGACCAAACAGTGAACACACACTTGTTTTTGACCCAATGTCTATTGAATAAAAAGTATTTTGTCAATATTTTAACAAGGATATAAAAAAAATACAATGGTTGTAGTGTAGTAACGTTAATGTGTTATCGCGAGATCAGATGGACCGAGAGAGAGATTAGAGAAGACAGACATGTTGGCTGAAGTAACTTGGAGCACGTGTTAATAAATAAGTATAAAGCAAACTAAAGGACTGCTTATTTAAACAACACAACATTTTGGCGACGAGGAGAACGTTTGTCAAGAACCCAGAGGCAAAGAAGGACACCTGAGACAGAACCATGTCGGATAATGAACAGCAAGCTGCTGCCGGAGGTGCACCTGCTTATGCTCAACTGGTCCCGCCGCTCCCGCTGAACCTCGGAGCGTCTGATTTATTCACGGAGTATAAACTGTGGAAGGACTCTTACAGCTTCTTTGAAGTTGCAAGTGGAACAATTCATGCACAAGATTTGGTGAGGAGAGCCACTCTACTGCATTGTATTGGAGCGCCGACACAGAGGATTTTCGTCAATTTACCTGGAGAAAAAGGTACACATGCTCAAGCTGTTGCCGCGCTAGATGCATATTTTACTCCGCGAAGAAATATAGTCCTAGAGAGACACAAGTTCAGACAGAGAGCTCAGTGCCCTGAAGAGACAGTGGATGCTTTTGTGAATGCATTAAGAGAACTGGCAAAATCATGTGACTTTGGCACGCTGGAGAACGACATGATACGTGATCAGATTGTGGAGAAATGCGTCATGAAAAAGCTTCGTGATAAACTGTTGCAGGAAGACGGGCTGAGTTTAGACAAAGCTTTGTCAACAGCAAGAGCTTTTGAAGCGGCGCATGCAGAAGCTAAATTTTTCACTGAAGGAGCTGGTCACAGAGTGAAGGAAAACCAAGTTCATTTCACAAAGAAGTGCGCAGCTGGAGACCGTAAAACAGGAACAAGAAGTGAACGAAGCCAAGAGCAAGCCAACAGCGACACCTTGTGTTACAGATGTGGAAAGAACACACACTCTGCAGAAGAATGTGGAGCAAAGACAGCAACGTGCCTCTTTTGTCAGAAAACAGGACATTATGCACGCATGTGTTTCAAGAAGAAAAATACAAACAGAAAAGATGAGTGATAAATTTACAGAAAAAAAGAAAAAGATGAAGCCAGTGAGAGCAGTAATACAGGATACTGCAGATTCAGAATCAGATTCAGATGAATTTGTCCATGCTGTTGATCCTGAAGGTGTAGGAGGCGGTGAAGAGACGACACAGGAGACGGGATGTAGATCTTCACTTTTAATCAACTCCTACTAAACTGGCGGGAAACACCCAACACCGCCTTATATATCCAATACTACATCCGGTCCTCAGGACCTTTCACAATAAAACATCCTGTAATACCTTCGGTCCACTGGGTGTGAGTAGAGCCCCCTAGTGGTCCACCACACACGCCCCCCCAGAACACCCAGTAAGGTCCATCCCTAGTCCCGCATTTTAGGTTTGATCAAACGACCAGAACGGCTGAACCTGGGCCCTGCAGAACCAGTCTGATGAAGCGGAGGGCTACGAGGAGGGTCTGCAGAAGATTCGGGCTCCAATGGACGTTGAGAGTCTCTGGAAGAAGGACTGCAGTCCGTTAGCAATGTGGATGGAGGTCTGCCCCTGCGAGGAGCCTGGGCCGTAACAACCTGATCATCTGACACAACATGAGCTGGTTTAAGCCTATCGATACAGACAGTCTCAGTACGACCCCCTAAATCTAAAAGGAAATGTTTTGGACCTGGTTGAAGAACCCGAAACGGTCCATCATACAAAGGCTGTAGTGGTGTCCTGTGTGCATTGTGTTTGACAAAAACAAATTTAGAGGACTCCAGACTCTTAGGGACAAACGACTGCGGTAAACAATGGTGTACCGGGCCGGGGACACGAAAAGGGGTCTCCTGAGGTGAAAAATGTAGCAACGGTGGGGCGAATTGTGGTGAGGGTACCTCAGGTAAAAACTCACCAGGGACGCGCACAGGCTGACCGTAAACCAGTTCAGCCGGGGAAGAGCTCAGGTCCTCCTTGGTTGCGGTACGTAACTTAAAATGGTTGAAGGAAAAGAGGTTCTACTAATGGGAGATATGAACCTAAACTGGGTTGATAAAGCACGCAAAAAGAACCTTAATGAAATAATGAAATCTTTCCAGATGAGACAGATCATAAATAAACCCACAAGAATAACAAAAACTTCTCAAACACTCATAGACTTAATCTTTACAAACAAACCGGAAAGGATAATGAAAACATATAATTTAATAACTGGATTATCTGATCATAACCTTACACTAGCTGTCAGAAAATTAAATAAAACAAGATACAGGGACCAAAATCAACCAAAAAATACTCAAAACTTATATTTTATCTCAAAGAAGGATTCGTCTCTATTGGAAAATGAATTAAAGCAAACAAACTGGAATGATATAATAGAAAACAAGTCATGTGAGAAAGCATGTAATGATTTAACATCAATCTTAAAAAATATTTTATTAAAATACACAAAGACGAAAAAAATAAAACAAAAAAAACAAAGCTTGCCATGGTTCAATAGTGAACTCTGGGAATTGATGAAGAAAAGAGATGCCTCATTAAAAAAGTTTATCAAAACTAGATTAACTACTGACCATTTAATATATCGAAGTCTGAGAAATAAAGTCACCACATTACTTAGAAAAACAAGGGCCAACTTTTTCCTTAATCTAATTAAAGATGCAAAAGGAAATAGTAAATTGTTGTGGAGAAACATTGATAAATTTCTTGGAAATGAAAAAAACACTCGACATGACGTGCAGCTTAAAATAAATGATACTATTCAAAATGATGATGTAACCTTAGCAATATATTTCAATGAATATTTTATTAATTCTGTTCAACGACTGGCTCAGCTGTTTCCGGCACCTTGCTCCTTCAATTCTCTGGTCTGTGATGCATCTGCCTTTAGTTTAACACCTGTTAATGATGCAAAAGTGGAAAGGATTATTGGACAACTTAATAATAGCAAAGCAAAAGACCTGTATGGGTTAGATAGTATATTTCTAAAAACACATAAGGACAGTCTAATCCCAGTGTTGACAAAAATAATAAATCAGTCTATTAGAGATGGTATATTTCCCGATGCATTAAAAACTGGCATTGTCACGCCCATATATAAGTCTGGAGACAAACTAGAGGTCAGTAACTATCGACCGATTACCATCCTCCCCGTCATCTCAAAAGTCTTTGAAAAGGTCGTAGCAGAGCAACTAATTGAACACCTTGAAACCAAAGCTTTTTTAAATCCTTTGCAATTTGGTTTCAGAAAAAAATACTCAACAGAGACGGCTTGTTCCTACTTCCTTGAAGAAATTAAATCAAAGCTAGACCAAGGAGGTGTAGTGGGTGCCGTGTTCCTAGACCTGCGAAAGGCTTTCGATACTGTTTCCCACAGCATTTTAATAAGCAAACTATCAAATTATGGACTGTCTCGTCAGACAATAAACTGGATTACATCATACCTAAGTGGCAGGAAACAATGTGTTCGAGTAAATCACACACTGTCCCCCTTTCAAGACTGCACCATGGGAGTTCCGCAGGGCTCTATTTTAGGGCCGCTGCTTTTTAGTCTATACATCAATGATCTCCCCTCAATGTGTGATATTAATATCATCATGTATGCGGACGATACTGTTTTGTTCACTCATGGAAAAAATATAACAGAAGTGGCCACAAAATTGACAGGAGAATTGAAAAAGGTTGCTGCCTGGCTACAAAACTGCTGTCTCACATTAAATGTAGAAAAGACAGTTGCAATGTACTTTACAAACAGAAATAAATGTTTGGATTATCCTGATATCCATATAAATGGGGAAAAAATAAAAAATGTAAACAACTTTACCTATTTAGGTGTTACCCTTGACTCAAATTTGAATTTTAGAGACCATGTAAAGAAACTGCGCAACTCTTTAAAATTTAGTCTGGTGAACTTCAGGTACATACGAGGATCTCTTACTACTGAGGCATCATATATGTACTTAAACTCTATGATTTTCTCGCGTTTTCTGTATTGCATGACTAGCTGGTCACAGGCTAGTAAAACAGCTCTAAAGCCTCTTGAATCAATGTTCAAAAGTGCAATAAAAATTCATGATAGGAAATCCAGACAATATCACCACTGTCATATTCTTTTCAAATATGATCTTTTAAACTTTGACAATTTAATATTTCATGCAAATATTTGTCTACTTTTTAAAATCATCCATGGTATGGCTGCTCCTCCTCTAAGAAGGTTTGTCATATTGAACTCAGAAAAAACAACTCGAGTCACAAGGGCGACCTCTAGAGGAGAGTGCAGCATCCCTAAATGTAGGACCTCTTTTGCTAAATCCGTCTTTTCTGTTGTTGCCATGAGTCAGTGGAATATTCTGCCTACTGAGATTATAAAATGTACAAGTTTCCCAACGTTTGCACATCTGACAAGGAAATGGCTTTTATCAAAGCAGGTTTGCACCCACCAGTGATGACTGTGTGTGAGTGAAAGTACAGTTTGTAGGTTTGTTTGAAGAAGTGTGATTATGTATATATGATGTGTATGTGTGTGTGTGTGTGTGTGTGTGTGTGTGTGTGTGTGTGTGTGTGTGTGTGTGTGTGTGTGTGTGTGTGTGTGTATGTGAACAAACTGGTAGTGCGTGTGTGTGTGAGAGAACTGGTGAAATTTTGAAAGTTTTTTATGTATGGTATATTTGAGGGGCGAGGTATGATATGTATGTATATATTGTGTCTGTATTTGTGTTTAATGGTTTTCTCATCCACTTACAAAAATCCGTTACTCTTGTTAAACATCAACCTGTCCGGGGACTACAGGCGGAAATTAGTATTATTACTATAACCTGGCACAATGCATCTTTCCTGTTTTTGTAGGTCAATGTATTGTTGTGCACTGTCCCTGAGAAAACAAATAAATCATCATCATCATCATCAACAAAACCCAGGGGAGACGGTCAATCCAGTTGTCACCGGTCAATGCAGCACGAAGTGCGGCTTTCAATGACCTGTGAAACCGTTCACACAAACCATTAGCTTGGGGGTTGTAAGCGGTGGTCCTGTGAACGTTAGTCCCCAGACCCTTGGCCATGGTAGACCAAAGTTCAGAAACAAACTGCGGGCCCCTGTCCGATGTAATGTCTGAAGGGGGGCCAAAACGCGCCACCCAGGTAGACAAAAATGCCCGGGCCACCACTGCAGATGTCGTGGATGTCAGAGGAACCACCTCAGGCCACCTGGTGGTCCGGTCTATTATAGTCAGCAGATGAGTAAAACCTTGTGACGGAGGCAGAGGGCCTACCAGGTCTACGTGCACATGATCAAACCGCCGACCTGGGATGGAGAAGGGTTCTAAAGGTGCTTTGGTGTGTCTGTTAACCTTAGCACGCTGGCATGGGACACACGCTGCTGTCCACTCCTTAACCGCTTTACGCAGACCGGGCCAAACAAACTTTGCACTGACCAGTTTCACCGAGGCTCTAACACCTGGGTGAGAAAGGGAATGTAAGGAGTCAAAAACGCGGCGTCGCCATGAAACTGGAACCAGGGGGCGGGGCCTGCCAGTAGAAACATCACAGAGCAGGAGAGGACCGCCGTCATTCACCTGCCGTTCCTCCAACTCGAGGCCTGTGGGCCCGGACTGGAGCTCGAGTATTTCTGCGTCGCCACGTTGGTCCGCAGCCATAGCAGAAAAATCGATGCCAACGTATACGGGAGAGATCAGCACCCGAGAGAGACAGTCAGCTACCACGTTGGATTTTCCAGCCACATGCTGAATGTCTGTAGTAAATTCAGACACCGCTGCGAGGTGGCGTTGCTGGCGAGCAGACCAGGGGTCAGAAATTTTTGACATCGCAAACACCAAGGGTTTGTGGTCAACATATGCAGTGAACCGGCGGCCCTCCAGGAAAAACCTGAAATGGCGTGTGGCCAGGTAAAGCGCCAGCAACTCTCTGTCAAAAACACTGTATTTAAGCTCGTTGTCCCGCAGCGTACGGCTGAAAAATGCAAGCGGCTGCCAAACCCCGGAAACCTGCTGTTCTAACACAGCCCCCACCGCAACATCAGATGCGTCGGTTGTTAAAGCTATTTGCGCCGCTGGGGATGGATGGGCCAAAAGGGCAGCAGTGGCCAGTGCAGCTTTAGCATCACCAAATGCCTGTAGGCGTTCTGGTGTCCAGTCAACACTGTCGTTGGGCTTTTTCTTTTTCAGCGCTCCATAGAGCGGACGCAGCAGCTGTGCTGCCCTGGGGAGGAAACGGTTATAGAAGTTGACCATTCCCAAAAATTCTTGTAGCGCTTTAACAGACTGGGGCTGTGGGAAATCGGACACCGCCTGCACCTTGTTTGGTAAAGGCACAGCACCGCTTGCAGAAATGCGGTGGCCCAAAAAGTCAATGACTGGCAGTCCAAACTGGCATTTCGCTGTATTTACAATCAGGCCATGTGCTGCCAGGCGCTGAAAAACCTCACGGAGGTGGGACATGTGCTGCTCAGCCGAGCTGCTAGCCACCAGGACGTCATCCAGGTACACAAATACGAAAGACAGACCCCTTAGGACTGAATCCATCAACCGCTGAAATGTTTGTGCTGCACCTTTAAGACCAAAAGGCATGCGCAAAAACTCAAACAGGCCGAAAGGCGTGATAACAGCGGTCTTAGGGACATCCTCCACATGCACAGGAACCTGGTGGTACCCCCGTACTAAATCTACTTTAGAAAAAATGGAGGTCCCAGCCAGGTGCACTGAAAAATCCTGGATGTGGGGGATGGGATAACGATCGTTCTCTGTGATGTTATTAAGGCGGCGGAAATCCCCACATGGTCGCCATTTGCCATCTGCCTTGGGCACCATGTGGAGGGGGGAGGCCCACGGACTGTTTGAGCGCTGCACGATGCCTAAACGCTCCATGTTAGCAAACTCTTCCTGTGCTATTGCTAGCTTAGTAGCATCGAGGCGGCGTGCACGTGCGAACACCGGGGGGCCCGTTGTGGGAATATAATGTTCGACCCCATGTTTTGTGTTTGTGTTTGCAAAATCAGGAACAGTCAGCGAGGGGAATTCAGACAATAAACGCTGAAACACATTACCCGAAGCTAAAAAGTTAGCATGCATTAAAGGCCCAGCTCCTCGCGTCTCACAAGGCAGTGACGAAAAAGACACAGCGTCGATCAAACGTCTGTTAGCTAAATCAACAAGGAGCCCGTGAGCACAAAGAAAATCAGCCCCTAAAATAGGGACTGAGCTAGCAGCTACCACAAAGTTCCACTGGAAGTCCCGTTCATGGAAACGAACAGTCACCAACCTTTCGCCAAACGTCTTGATGGGATAGCCGTTAGCCGCGGTTAGCTGCGGCCCGCAGCCTTCTGCCAACCTGTCGGAGCCAGTCGGGGGAACGAGGCTCTTCTGCGAGCCAGAGTCCACCAGGAACCGCCTCCCCGACCTCGAGTCTTCGATGAAAAGCAGCCTTTCCTTGTCGCCAACGGCCGCGACTGCTAGCGGCCGCTGGCGTTCTCGTTTCCCTGCGGCTTGAAGCTGCACGGTGGGACGCATCGTCGTGCTTTGGCGCCAAAACGCTGGTGGTAGAAACAAAGGGCGGCTCCCGTCCGCCTGCGGGTAGCGACCCCTGCTACGACCGATGGCTCGTCCGGCGCTGAGGGCGTTGCTTGAAGCTGAGGTGCTGCTGGAGATCCGGGGACCGCCGCCTGGACCGCGAAAGTCCTCGCAGCCAGCAGGATGCGGTCGGCTTCGCGGGCCAGCGAGCGGTAATCCTTCTGCTGCAGAAACGAGGAGTTGGCCAGGGCGGTGCGCACTGGAGCCGGGAGCCGGCGGAGGAAGAGGTGGAGGAAGAGAAATTCACAGTCTGCTGATCCCCTCAAAGACAACATGCCTTCCATGAGCTCAAGAGCTGTGCCATCGCCCAAATCGGAGAGGGAAAAAAGTTTCTCAGCGCGCTCCGCGTCTGAGAGTGTGTAACGCTGCAGAAGGAGCTATTTGAGGGATTCGTACTTTCCTTGTGCAGGAGGGTCCTCGAGCAGGCTCATTACCCGCTGGGTGGACAATGGGTCCAGTGAAGCGACCACATGGTGGTATTTGGTGTCGTCTGCAGATATCCCGCGAAGAGCAAACTGTGATTCGATGTGGGCGAACCACGACTGAGGTGCGTGCAGCCAGAAGTCCGTGATTTTAACGGCCACCGCAAAAGCGAGTGGGGCCGCCGGTGGAGGTTCCACAACCACGGACAGCTGAAGAGAGCTGGCTTGACCTTCAGATGTCGACATATTCAGTTCACGAGGGTCACCAGTGTAGGAGGCGGTGAAGAGACGACACAGGAGACGGGATGTAGATCTTCACTTTTAATCAACTCCTACTAAACTGGCGGGAAACACCCAACACCGCCTTATATATCCAATACTACATCCGTTCCTCAGGACCTTTCACAATAAAACATCCTGTAATACCTTCGGTCCACTGGGTGTGAGTAGAGCCCCCTAGTGGTCCACCACAAAGGTACTGAAACAATCAAAGTAAATGGACAATGGCTGAAAATGGTCATAGATACAGGAAGTGGAAAAAACTTCATAGGAGAGGATTTATATAAAAGAACACTTTCTGCTAAAATTGAACTAAAATCAACTAAGAAGAGGTTTTATGCTTACGCACAAACTACTCCACTTAAATGTGTTGGTTATTTTGAAGCAGAAATGAGATGGAAAGACAATGTTATTAAAGATAACATCTATGTGATTCAAGGAAATGTAGAAGCACTACTAGTTAGAAAAACAAGCTTTGCATTAAATATACCGAACACAGGAGAAAAAGTAAACACAGTAGAGCAAATAGACAGGTTTGACAAACTTGTTAAAGAGTACCCAGTACTATTTAAAGGACTTGGACAAATTAAAGGTTACAGCCATAAGGTTACAGTCGATGAAAAAGTCCCGCCTGTAGCTCAAGGTTTAAGGAGAGTCCCTTATCCCATGTTAGAAGCTGTAAACCAGGAGCTAGATAAGATGCTAGAACAAGGTATTATAGAGGAGGTAAATGAAGGATCAGAATGGGTTTCTAATATCCTTATTGTACCTAAGAAAGATACAAAGGAAGTGAGGCTATGCGTAGACCTTAGGGAGGTGAATAGAGCAGTGATCAGAGAAAGACACCCAGTACCAACAGTAGACAGCATCTTACAGGCAGTGCAGGGAGCAAAAGTGTTTGCTAAGCTAGATGCAAGGAAAGGATTTTGGCAGTGTGATTTAGCCACAGAATCCAGACACCTGACGACATTCATCACACATAGAGGGTGCTACCGCTTCAGAAAAGTTCCTTTTGGATTATCGAGTGCACCAGAAGCCTACCAGAAGGCTATGGACTCTATGTTATGTGGAATGCCTGGTACCGTTTGCTACATGGATGATGTAGTAATCTTTGGAGAGGATGAAGAACAACTTGAACAGAGACTGAGAAAAGTATTTCAGAGATTTGTGGATAGAGGTCTAACCCTCAACAGAGACAAGTGTATTTTTGGGTTACAAGAGATTGAGATACTTGGACACGTGATCTCCAACACAGGAATTAAACCAGACCCAAGAAAGGTTGAAGCCATCTACAAAGCACCGAGACCTGAAAACGTTCAACAACTCCGCTCATTCCTAGGTACTTGTGGATTTCTGATGAAATTCATACCAAACTATGCAAACTTATCAGAACCACTAAGGAAGCTGACTAGAAAAGAACAAGCGTGGGAGTGGACAAGTGAAACAGAAAGATCATTCCAAGCAATGAAAGAAGCATTGGTGAGTGAGCCATGCCTGGCCTACTTTAAATTAGATGTACCCACAGTAGTTATTACTGATGCTAGTCCAGTAGGATTAGGTGCAGTTTTACTACAGACCCAATCAGATGGACAGAACAAACCAGTAGCCTATGCAAGCCGTTCATTGACCCCAACAGAACGTCGTTATTCTCAAATAGAACGTGAGGCTTTAGGATGTGTATGGGCTGTGGAACATTTTAGAACGTACTTGTGGGGGCCAAGTTTACTTTGCAAACTGACCATAAACCCCTCATATACATGTTCAACCCAGAGAAAGCTACACTGTCACCACCACGAATACAGAGACTCGGTTTGAGACTACAACCATATGATTATAAAATAGAACACATCGTCGGAAAGTCCAACGTAGCTGATTCACTTTCACGACTTCCTTTACCAGAAACAGAGAACAATGAGTATGTGGAAACATATGTGGACAGAGTACTGACAGTAACGATGCATGAAGTGCAAGCCATGAACCTTGAGGACATCAAACAGAAAATGACAGAGGACAACACAATGAAACAACTGAAGATGATTGTGGAAACAGGAAAATGGCCGAACCCAGTTCCGTCTGAGTTGCAGCCTTACAACAGATGTGCTGGAGAGTTCAGCATATATAAAGGACTTGTGCTGAGAGGACACAGGATAGTGCTACCAAGAGCGATGGTGAAGCAAGCACTGGAAATTGGACACGAAACTCACCAAGGAGTGGTTCGTACAAAACAATATCTGAGGAGCAAATTTTACTGGCCCAACATGGACTTGGATGTAGAGAGACTGATCAGAAACTGCTCCGCTTGTGTGCTCAATCAACCACTTAGATCAACCCCTTCAACTGCTAGAGCTACCACCAAGACCATGGACAAAGATAGGAATTGATCTGGTAGGTCCTATCCAAAACCAATATGTGTTAACTGTGATAGACTATTACACTTCCTTCCCAGAAGACTATTACACTTCCTTCCCAGAAGCTGTAATTGTTCCAGACATTTCTTCAGCTACTGTCATTTCAGAACTGACCAAAATATTTGCTAGATTTGGTTATCCCCTAGAGGCTGTTACTGATAATGGTAGACAGTTTGTAGGACAGTTATTTGAACTATTTCTCAAGTCATGTGGAATAAAACACATCAGAGCATCACCTTATTATCCAAAGAGCAATGGAAAAATTGAGAGGTTTCACAGATACTTGAAGAAAGCCTTCAGAACAACTGAATGCACAGGAAAAAAATGGCAGGAAGAACTTCCAAAAATCTTAATGGCATACCGATCAACACCACACAGAGCGTCAGGAGAAACACCAGCTATGCTCATGTTTGGAAGAGAGATCCGCACAAAGTGTCCCAACATGGAGGAGGAATGTGGATTTCCAAATGGCACAGAGAAAACAATAAACATCAGAAACCATCACGATGAATACAAAACCAAAATGAAAGAGTATGCTGATAAAACCAACAGAGCAAAAGACCACAACTTTAAGGTTGGTGATGTAGTTTACATTGCTAGTATGGAGAGTGGAAAGCTGGATACCAAATTCAAAGACATTCACTATGTGATATTGAGAAATACCGCTGATAATGCCTTTGAACTGGTCAACACAGAAGATGGATCAAGAGTGATCAGAAATGTTAAACATCTTCGACACACACCTGTGGTATTTGACTTTGATACTTTTGAAACTCCATTGGAACACAACACCCAAATCAACGACACAACTGTGGAGATGCCGATTGCTGAGACCACTTCATCAGATGAGATCCCACCAGAACCTAACCCACCTGTATCGGAGGTCATCACTACCAGGAAGGGCCGTGTCATCAGAAAGCCCATCAGACAGATACTCCGGGTACTCCGGTTTCCTCCCACAGACC
>JBBPBX010085119.1:0-15155 GCA_038048925.1 Garcialebias charrua
TATTTCTTGCCCCGCCTCACCGGTACGAACGCCAATTTTTCCTGTCAAGAAAATCAGAACAACACCTCCAGATGAATGGAGGTTTGTTCAAGACCTACGTGCTGTAAACGCAGCTGTTCAAGCACGTGCTCCCATCGTACCGAACCCCTATGTGATTTTATCACAAATACCATCTGGTTCAACTTTCTTCTCTGTCATTGACTTGGCTAACGCATTCTTTAGTGTACCAGTACACCCTGACAGTCAGTTTTGGTTTGCCTTTCAATTTCTGGGCAAGTCTTACACGTTCACCCGTATCTGTCAAGGTTTCTGCGAAAGCCCCACTATCTTCCACCAGGCACTTAACGACAGCCTGATGGGTTTCACACTTCCTCCAGGTTGTGCACTTTTGCAATACGTGGACGACTTGTTGTTGGCAGCACCAACAGAAAGTCTTTGTCAAACACACACAATACGCCTACTTCAATATCTTGCAGAACAAGGTCACAAGGCGTCACTCTCAAAACTTCAATTTGTACAGCCATTGGTCACGTTCCTGGGTCACAGAATCTCTGCTGAAGGGAGGGATCTGGCAGACACTCGCGTTAAAGCCATAGTTTCTCTGCCACTTCCTGTAACTAAAAAACAACTCATGTCTTTCTTGGGATTATGTGGGTATTGCAGACATTTTATTCCTAACTACGCGGAACTCGAAGCTCCACTTCGCGCTGTCTGTCATGAAAAAGGCCTCCAAATGAGCTCCAAATTAACTTGGACACCTGATGCATTGACTGCTTTTGAAGCACTCAAGGCTCAGTTGCAAAAAGCACCTACACTGGGAATTCCCGATCCAACACGGCCTTTCGTCCAGGCTGTGGATGAACGTGGAGGGTGCATGACGTCAGTCTTGCTTCAGAAGCATGGTGACAGGATGAAACCTGTTGCATACTTCTCTGCAAAACTCGACCCAGTAGCTGCAGGACTCCCCCTGTGTTTGCGCTCAGTCGCTGCAGCTGAAAAATCTGTATTGGCAAGTAGAGACATCGTGGGGTACTCTGATTTGACCTTGTTAGTCCCCCATGCTGTCACACAAATTCTAAATGAACAAAAAACTGCGCATCTGTCGACAGCACGCTGGCTGAAGTATCACACTACTTTGTTAGACATGCCTAACATCACCATCAAACGTTGCAACGTACTTAATCCAGCCACTCTCTTACCTTCACCGGATGAGGGTACTCCACATGATTGCATGGCTGAACTTGAGGTTTTGTGCACACCTCGACCTGACTTAAAACAAGACCCTATCTCTGACCCTGACTGGGAACTTTTTGTTGACGGATCTTCCTCACGTGACATGAACACAGGCTCCATCAGAAGTGGTTACGCAGTAGTGACAAACACACAAACTATTGAAGCAAAATCACTTCCGCCTTGTTCAGCTCAAGCTTGTGAGCTTATTGCTTTGACCAGAGCTTGTCAGCTCTCTGAAAACAAATCAGTCAACATCTTCACTGACTCACGCTATGCTTTTGGAGTTGTTCATGACTTTGGAGCACTTTGGAAACATCGTCATTTCCTTCGCTCTGATGGACAACCCATTCTTAACCATAAATTGGTTGCCGAACTCCTTGAAGCTATCACTTTGCCTAAAAACATTGCTGTTATCAAATGTGCTGCTCACACTAACAGGAAAGACTACATTTCTATAGGAAATGCAGCTGCAGATACTGCAGCCAAACAAGCTGCTACACAGATACCTGAATCGCTTTCCACACTCACATCTAACACAGAACCTGACATTGCTTTCACGCTCAAGGATATGCAAAAAATGTCCACCCCTCATGAACGAGCAGAATGGAAGCGTTTAGGTTCCACCTTTAAGGATGGACTATGGATTGGTCCAAACCATAACCCTTGTTTACCTGAACACTTTTTTCCAGCCTTTGCTACATTGACACATTCCTTTGATCATGTGTCAAAAGGGGGAATGTTAAGAGAGGTTGACACACACTGGTACACAGTCAAATTTTTAAAATATGCTCAACAACATTGTGACTCATGTCTTGTGTGTGCGTCTCACAACATCTCAAAGGCAGTTAAGACAGAAGCACCAGGTGCTCACAGAAAAATCACTGCACCTTTTCAACACTTAATGATTGATTTCATTGAATTGACACCTGTGATGAACAAAAAATACTGTTTGGTTGTCGTGGATATGTTTTCAAAATGGGTCGAGGTTTTCCCCACAAAACATAACACTGCAAACACAGTGGCCAAAATCCTTTTACAGGAAATCATTCCTCGCTGGGGAATTCCGCAGAGAATTTCCAGTGACAATGGACCACATTTTGCTAACCAAATCATGACAGAAATCTCAACCACACTGAATTTTGACCTAACTAAACACTGCTCCTATCACCCACAGAGTGGAGGCGCAGTTGAGAGAGAGAATGGCACATTAAAGAACAAATTGGCCAAGATTTGTGAGGACACACAACAGAGTTGGGTTTCATGTTTACCTCTTGCTGTTATGGGAATGCGCATGCACAGAAGGGCTAAACATAACCTTAGTCCTTTTGAAATCCTTTTTGCAGCTCCGCCCAACCTTGGAGTTGGGCCACCAACAGATCCCACGAGTGATCTGAAACACTGTGATCACAACATGATGAAATACTGTATTGAACTAACAAAACAATTACATTCCATCAGGTCGCAGGTTCAAGGAGGACTCCCTGGACCAGCACAAAAACAATTGCATTGTATTTCTCCTGGAGATTTTGTTATGATTAAATGTTTCAGGAGAAAGCGTTGGAACTCTCCGAGGTGGATAGGACCATTCCAGGTGTTGCTGACCACACACACCGCGGTGAAGGTCGCTGAGAGAGCTACCTGGGTCCACGCTTCCCACTGCAAGCTGTTTCGAGGAACGAAGCCACCGACAGAAGAGGATCGGGACGGGTCAGAACTGACATCAGCATCTGATGCTCGAATGCTGGATGCCAACGAGGGTGTGGGAAAGCATCTGAGGCTCGAATGCTAGGTGCCAACGACGGTGAAGTGACGTTCGCACACTCTTCCACTCACAGCTGAGGTAAACGGACTCAGAGTGAGGCAGCAAGTGCGGGTCGGCACCAACACACTCACAGTCCGAGTTACGGCTCCCTGTGAAGGCGGCAGGTCCGTAGACCTACAACTAGGTTGAGTCCATCCAACCCCTGTTTTTCCCTAGTTAACAACCTCTGAACAAACCATGAGGCACACAGACTCAATAGACTGGATCGAAACTCATCCATGGAAGGCCATGCTGATCTTTGGCCTCATATCAGGTTTGAGCTGTGGCACAATTTTCCTGTGTACACACCTTTGCTTATTTCCAAACGAAGGGCCCTGCACTCAAACAAAGGTGAACAAAAGAAGCATTCCAGAATCCGCCTATCAGAAACTGGTTCTTGACTACGAGATCAATTCAACCACTGCATTTCAGTTTGACTTATGTGATGTAATAAATTGCAAAGGCCGTGATTTGTGGTACCGAAGTGCTGACCTGTATTTGTGTTTAGATATCTCAATGAACGCTGATGGTTTCCCAGTACACAACACTCGCATGCGTAGGTTTGTCCATCAATCAGGAATGCAGCTACCAGGAACTCGTGAGCCAACTTGTTCCTGGTCCACAGTCACCGCTTACACGGGACTATGGAAACCCATACGTTCAGATTTGACTAAAGACACAAAGGAATGGTGGGACAAAGTTAGATTTCAAAGAGATTATAACCCAGCAAAAAATCCAATCACTCTCTCATTAAGTAAGTTACATGGTCCTCCAAAAGATTTTATCTCACAAACAAAATTAGACTCTTATACTTTCCTAATTCAAGCAGATGTCTCAGGCGCAGATCCAAAGGGATTTGTCACCATCAGATTTGTTCCCCCACAGCAACCACACATCACAAACGTCACCAATTATCCAATCCCTAAACTTGAAAACTTTAAGGGAGAAAACATTCCAACCATCTCTGTAGATTATACAAAATTAAAACCTGAACAACTGATAGAGCGTGCAACGGGACATGGAGACGACAACATGTGGTTATCCTGGTTAGTTGAAGCTGCAAGAGAAGCTCAACTCAGTAATTGTGTAGCTTGCGCTGCAGCCAGACCCAAACTAGTCACACAACCAGCCCCTTTGTTTCCTGAAGATGCGTGGGGATACAACTGCATGCTGGCACTCACTAGATACCAACCAATAGAGGGTTGCACCACACTAACCGACATATATCCACCTATTCACAATAAAACACATCCAGGTTCTTTTCGCCCAAATCGTATTTTTGAAGGTTATCACTGCTTCAATTTTACTGCAGAACAGCCAACCCTTAATTATGGAAACATCGACCAAGATTGGTGCAACGTAACAGAAAAAGTAGACACTAATGACGAAAAAACCCAACGTATAGGCACTTGGGCTAGAGCAGGATTGTATTACTATTGCGGAGGTCAAAGACTATCAGTTAAAATCCCTGAAGGAACTATAGGACTTTGTGCTCTAGTGCGTCTTGCAGCACCTCTTTTGTTAGCTGGACATCTGTCGACTTTACAACATAATAGAACCAAACGAGACATAGATTTTGATCTAAATGCAAACTCCAAAACTTATATCAATGCAATAGGGGTTCCACAAGGCGTTCCAGATGAATTCAAACTAGCCGACCCCGTCGCAGCAGGGTTTGAAAACCTACCCATCATAGGAGCTCTCTTTCCTGTAACCACCAACAAAAACGTAGCCAGAATTAATTTTGTCCACTACAATGTCTTGCGTCTGACTAATCTCACCCGAGATGCCATTGAAGGCCTCTCTGATCAATTACGTCCCACATCTAAAATGGCAATTCAAAATCGAATGGCGTTGGACATGATATTAGCTGAGAAAGGGGGCGTGTGCTCAATGATTGGTGACCAATGTTGTACTTTTATCCCCAACAACACAGCCCCAGATGGTAAAGTAGCTAGGGCCCTCAAAGGCCTAAAACAACTCTCCCAAGAAATGCAAGAAGCTTCAGGAATCAATAACCCCATCTCTGATTGGTTTAATAACATGTTTGGTAGATGGAAAGGTATCATTATGTCCCTAATCATCTCTACAGGAGTTTGTTTAGCCGTACTTGTAACCTGCGGCTGTTGCTGTATACCGTGTCTCCGTTCTCTGTCAACACGTTTAATTTCAACTGCTCTCGCCCCTGAACAACAAGCAGCAACTTATGCCCTTCTCCACAAAGACCTAGATACAGATTTAGAAAATGACATGGACACCTTTGCTTCCACTCCCACTACCTTCGTCCTAAAAAACAAACTGAAGTAAAATGAAAATTACATTAACAATAGCAGACGACTCCGCTTCCTTACACATCAACACCACCCACTTAGAAGACATATTGATCCTCCACTATACTGCAGGTGGAAGAAACGTTCAAGTTCCTTTTGAAGGTTTTGTGTCAAGACTACAATTTCTTGACGTGGTAATTTATGCCATGAGAAGTATTGTACAACTCACTCAATGGCATTTCAGATTCCCATTTGATCTAGACACTGTCACTGGACAGCATTTTCAGAACTAAAACGACCTTATTCCATTTTATTGTTTACTTATTGATTTCAATTTATTAAGTGATGTGATTTCTTTTATAGTTTAGCTTTGCCACAAACTAGGGTCTGTAACCCACAAAAACAGCTCTTGCCATTTTCCATTTGAAGTAAATGAAGGATCCACATGAAACCACTGTAATGTGAAATGTGTTTTCCTGATGTTGTTGTTTTCAGAGTCTGATACTGTCTGTATAGTCTTATTAATTTTTCCCATTAGATGTTGTTCCATAAAGGAACAAAAGGGGGACATTGTAGAAAGGAAAAATTAATTATACACTGTTTGTTTGTTTCCTTATCATCTTATTACTTATAAAGCATATTGTCTGAGCTTGAAACTTCTCTGTTTAAACTGAGTGAACTCAAACTCACTGAACTCATGAACTGTTGAAGACTCTTTGCTTCATGTGCAAAGAGAATGTTATTCCTTTCTTTGAATATTATTTCTGCCTCTCCTCAATGCCATGGAATGCTCTGAGGTTTCTCCCCAATGTTATCCCTTCCTCCCCAAATGTTTTTCCTTCCCTCTGCATGTCAAGAATGATCTGTGGTCTTGTCCTTTTTCTGCTGAACAAGATGATCTGTGGTTGCAATGCTTGCCATGATAACACTCTTGTGAGGCCCTGTGGTCACAATGCCTGCCATAGACACATTCCTGAGAAGAAAGACAAACAGCCTGTGGTTTGAGAAACTGAGTTCAACATCTGTTAAAACAAGAACTTGAACGGACTGAAACCTCCTCATCCTGGGAGATGTTATTTTTCAAACTAAACTGTGTCCAAGAAAACTATTGTGCAGAGCCAACTGTCTCCAAGAATGTTATTGCAAAACTCAACTGTCAGCCCTTTTCCACCACAGATGTTTTCCTACTCTATGATTGAAGGTTGTGAAACTCCCCTATGACGTGCAAGAAAGGTATAAGAGGAGGACTTCGAGAGGCACTCTTCAGTGCAGCTCGGAACAGCCTCGTGTTCTGTATTCTGTCTGCCTCCACTTTGCAAAGGAGAAATTAAATACTTTATACTTTTTAAACCTTGTTTCAGTCTCAGTTTTCTCTTAAAGATTTTCCATCAACATCTACGTACATGGTAACAGTGCTCTGCCTCGTCTCTAGAATAAACAAGAATATCATCCAAGTAAACAAAAACAAAGTCCCCTATAAAGTCACGTAGAACATCATTGATCAAGGCCTGGAACACAGCAGGTGCATTGGACAAACCAAAAGGCATTACCAAATACTCAAAATGTCCGAGTGGTGTCTTGAAAGCGGTTTTCCACTCGTCCCCCTCTTTAATTCGCACCAAGTGGTAGGCGTTTCTGAGATCCAATTTAGAAAAGATGGTAGCTGACGGGAGTTGTTCATATATGGAATCAATCAGAGGTAGTGGATATTTATTCTTTATTGTGATGTTGTTAAGACCCCTATAATCAATACATGGACGTAAAGTCCCATCCTTCTTTCCCACAAAGAAAAACCCAGCACCTACAGGTGACGTAGAAGGACGTATTATGCCTGATTCAAGTGATTCCTCAATGTACTTCTTCATAGACTCCCTTTCAGGTCTCGACAGGTTATACAAACGACTAGCCGGTAATGTGGCACCAGGTAGGAGGTCGACTGTACAATCATAGGGACGGTGGGGAGGTAGAGACAAAGCATGTTGTTTACTAAAAACGGGAGCCAAATCATGGTAAACAGATGGGATCTCAGAGACGTCTACTTCCTCGTGTGGCACAACTTCCACAGGTTGACATGTGACAGCAGAACGTAGGCACTGTGCTAGACATTTGTCACTCCACTTTTCAATTCTCCCCAACTCCCAGTTAATAGTCGGATTGTGCTTCTTTAACCAAGGGTATCCAAGAATAAGTTGGGGAGTGGAAGCCTTAAACACATAAAAATCTATAGACTCGTGATGATTACCTGAAGTTATTAGACGAAGGTCAGAAGTCTTTAGAGTAATCTGGTCTAAAGTTTCACCAGTAACCCCAGCTATACAGATGGGAGGAATCTCCCGAGTGGGCAGAGACAACCCTTGAACCAAGTCCAAACTAATCAAATTTTGTTCTGCGCCAGAATCCAACAAAGCTGGAACAGGATGATGATTGTGGTGGATTTGGATAAGTGTGGGTAATAACAGTCTGCAGGCGGAGGAGAGAGCAGAAGTACCCACCAATATCTCTCTCTTTATTGGCGGGCGTTCTCGTTTCCCCCCAGAAGGGGGCAGTCTCTCCGGTAGTGCCCGGTCTTTCCACAGTACATGCAGGCATTAATGTCACTGCGTCTTTGTCTCTCCTCAGGAGACAGATGAAATTTATTTATTTGCATGGGCTCAGGTTCAGAAAAGGAACGAAAACGTTCTGTGGGAACGACGTGACGAGGAAATGACACGGGATCTCTGTCTCCCTGGGATTTGTAGTTCGAAAACGTTTTCGAGTTCTTGTGGGTGCGGGGCTCACCTGATGACGTATCGAATCCGGAAGTGGAACGATGACGGGAGTTGTAGTCCTTCTCTCTCCTCCGCTCCCGGAAGCGCTCGTCAATAGCACCCGCTAGGTCGATTAGCTCGTCAAAACTCTCAGGTTCATCTCTAGCGGCGATCTGGTCCTTGATGAAATCGGAGAGGGAACTTAGAAAAGTACCTTTAAGTGCTAGGTCGTTCCATCCGGTCTGGGCAGCGAGGATACGGAACTCCAGAGCATGTTCTGCGACAGGCCGACCTCCCTGACGAAGTCCAAGGAGCCGCTTTACGGCGTTGGGTTGTTGTAGTGGTCGGTCGAAGATACGGCTGAATTCCTTTAACAAGGTATCAAAGGTGATATAGTCAATGTTGTGAAACTGTAAGTAGGAATTTGCCCAACTCAGTGCGTCACCCTTCAGTTGACTGATGAAATACGTGATCTTAGCGGCGTCTGTTGTGTAAAGCTGAGGGGCCGCTCTGAATGCTAGTTTACACTGCAGGAGGAATCCTCCACATGAATGAGGGTCTCCAGAAAATAGTTCAGAAGGTTTAGTAATTAGCTGCTGGTTTGAGGCACCGGTCTCGGGCGTCGTGTTAGGAGTGTCTCTAACAGAGGAAGCAGCAGGAGTTGAGGGTGTGAGGCTTTGGGTTAAAGTATAAACCATACCTCCAAGTTCCTTCATGGTTTCCTGAGCGGCGTCTTGTTGAGCCAAGACCCGTTGGAGTGTCTCCTCGACCATGGTCATACGATCCATCTGGAAATAGGACAGAGTTTGCTCGTTTCTGGTCTCGTTCTGGGTCGGTTATGGCTGGAGCATTCTGTAAGGACCGACTGAACCCAGAGTGGTACGAGACCAGAACAGAGGCAAAACTCAAGAGTAACAATTATAACAGTGTTTATTATGTACAGGTGAAATGGAACACTTGGGGTCTTGGGAGTGCCTGGAAGAGAGAACAGGGTCAGGGTCCTTCTGGTGGGATAGGTGGATCTAAAACTGATGCTCTGTTTGTTATCTTACAGGGGGATGTTGGGTCGAGGTTCTGAAAGGACTCAGGACTCCAGAGTGGTTTGGCAGGCGAGTGGCAACAAGGCAGGAACTGGCAGAATGGGAATCAGGATCCAAGGATTCACAAAAACTGTGGACACAAGATCAAAAGGTAAGAACTCTTATCAGATTGATATTCACTGGCTGAAGTCATAAATACCGATTGAGGTACAATGCTCCAGCATTGGATCTCACTGGACTGCAGCCTTAAGTAGTGGAGCTCCTCATCAGATGGATGACCGTCAGCTGGTGTCAATTGGCGGCCATCTTGGAAAGGGGGCGGCCATCTTGGAAAGGGCTGCAGACAGTGGGATTCCGACAGTGGAGAGAAGCTAAAACTGGAGCGATATGATCTCCAGCTCTCATTAAAACTCTGGCAGCAACATTTTGGATCAGCTGAATACTTTTTAATAAAGATTGTGGACACCCAGATAATAAGCAGTTGCAATAGTCTAGACGTGAGAAATGCATTAATCAGTTTTTCTGCATCATCTTTGGACAAGATGTTTTTAATTTTAACATTACAGCAAACCCTCGAGGTACGTCAGGGATTGGGACCTACGTGGGTGACTTAGGTCGATGTTGTCGTACCTTGCGGACCAAAAACACATGCCTATCGTAGGTCCGCGTTTCTGACATAGGTCGCGGCTATACCGCTAACGGAGCGCCGCACACATATTTAATGGCATGAGACTGAACAAGCAGACATACTAAGGCCATAAACACCACAGAACTGCACAGTAAATGAATACTGTACTGTACAATAAATAAAAAATATAATGTCTTACTTTGAGCCGGTGGCCCCGACTGCCAGGCGGACATTTGCGGCGAGCTCCCGGCCGCAGATGGACCCTCCGCGGCATGTCGGCTCGGTGTCTTCGCCTGTGTTAGCTGCTTTGTTAGCTGCTGTCGTTAGCATGTCGGGCGGCGTTGTGGCCGCCGATCGCGGGGCGATCCGCGGCTGCTCCTCCGGACCTGAGACGTCCACAGAGTTGACCGAGTGTTTCCAGCTAATTTATCCGTATGAGGCAACCCTGATCGGGCACACGGAGCCAGCTGACAGTAGCCTCTGGAGCTCCATTGACTGCAGTACAGTTGTAAAATGGCGACCGGAAGTGGCGAGCGGAAACCGGAAGTTGCGTAAATACGATAAATTTCTAATCAAAACGTAAAATTAATAATTATACTTTATTTATAAAGCCATTTAAAACAACCACAGCTGCAACAAAGTGCTATACACATGAAATTAATAACTTTTAAACACACACAAAAAAAAAATAATAATAATTTTTTTTTTTTTATCATATTTTTATTAAATATGATAAAATCGTAAGTCTGAGTTGCCGTAGGTCGCAGGTGTCGTACCTCGAGGGTTTCCTGTATTTTGTAGGTGAAAAAAGGTGGTTCTAATAACGTTTTTAAATTTTTGGGGCTTAAAAGACATCTCCTGGTCAGTAATAACACCAAGATGTTTTATAACTGGAGGCCAAATTCATGTTATCCAGAGGAAGTGAAAGACTGCAAAGTTTATCCTTAAGATGTTGAAGTCCAACAACCAAAACCTCTGAAAACAGTGGGCTAAAGTTAGTTAAAAAAACAAATCAAATTTAATAACATTAAAGCTGATTTAGTTGGCTAAAGACAATCAATGTACAGTACAGTACTTGATACTTTTAGTAAATATCACATTTTAGTGTGATTTAAAACAACACAGAGTGCATTTCAGAACCACGAGACTAACAACAGTAGATGTAAAAGATGAGGGCTTTATTTACAAGTGTGAGTTTCCAGGAACTCGGGAGAGAGCTGCAGGAGAGAAGAAATGTGAGTATGGGTTATTAATGATATTTCTTGTAGTCTAGACTTAGAGTTTTTCTTTAACAGGCAGGGCGTGGAGACCAGGGGATTCTAGGGAGAAAGAGATGGCCAAGGTGATCAGGTAAGTGAAGTATGTAGATGGAGAGTGGCAGGATGGACCTCAAGGCTGAATGGCAAAATGTTGAGTTGCGATTTTATTGTCATGCTTGTAGGTAGCAGTTCCAGACGTGGGATACAAGGAGACACTTGGAAATACAGTCTGTCTGGTGGCTCGAGGGAAACCAAGAAGCAAGGAAGTGGACACATGAGCTGCAAGGAGCATCCCGATTAGTGTAATCATTGGCATGGAGGATATTCGATAGGGCTGGACACAGGACCAGAAATGGACAATGTTCCAGCACAGTCTTGTTTTCAGTACTGACAGCTCTCATCAGCTGACTAGAGACACTTGTGGGTAATTGGCTCCGCCTTGCCACTTGGGAACTGCAAGAAAACAATTAGGTGGTGGAAAACCCCAGAGTCCCCACAATAAACTTTGAAATTGTTGAAACTATTATCCAAGGGAGAAAACGTTTACATAGATTTAATGAATCAGTTTAGTCAACTGTTTGTCTTAAATTTCTGCATTTTGTTAGCAAATTACCCAAAAGTGTGTACAGTATTTCACTGGAATGCAATTGTTGGTGACAAATTTCCTTGTAAGAGTTGGAGGTAGGGCGACCAGATTCCAAAAAGAACTGCATTTGGGACAAAATAGATGCTTATGGGGGACAATGAGGGACATATTACCAATGATATGTCATCATAATATTTTATTTACAGCAGATCTCACATTATTTTAATCAATCTCTGCGTTGGCTGTTAGTGTACAACAATAAATCAAAACAAATTTACCAGAAAAACAAAAGCAAACAAACAAAAATAACTTTTATCTGGTCAACACTTTTTAAAGTTTATCACAAAAAAATGCTTTATTAAAAACAAGTCCACACTTGCAAATGGCAACCTTTGAGAGCACCTGGATACACCATAAGAAGAGCAGATGCTTAAAGCTGCAGTAAGTAGTTTTGTAGTGCAGTCTCCCAGCCAACATGCATAGTTGGGCCCCACATGGGGTTATTGTGGGCTAGTTGGGTAATGAGTGGGCATGGGATTTATCTGGGCTAACTGCATGAGACCCATATGGTTATCCCATAAAGGAACCCATTTTGTGAGCCCTGTTGGGCTAAATATATGGGTCCTATACAGGATTAATGTGGGCTAACTGGCAATGGGACAGAAATGGGCAATTTTATATGGGACCCATGTGGTTTTAGTATAATGGGCCCAGCATGGGAAGCCCATGTGGGCAGACTGTATTTATCCCAAGTGGTATCAATGTGGGCTCACCTTACATGGGTTCAACCTGGGCATGGATATATAGGGCCCATTACATTTTTATGTGGGCTAACTGGGAATGGGACATAAATGGGCATTATTATATGGGACCCATGTGGTTTTAGTATAATGGGCCCAGCATGGGAAGCCCATGTGGGCTAACTGTATTTATCCCAAGTGGTATCAATGTGGGCTCACCTTACATGGGTTCAACCTGGGCATGGATATATAGGGCCCACTACATTTTTATGTGGGCTAACTGGGATTGGGACAGAAATGGGCAATATTATAAGGGACCCATGTGGTTTTGGTATAATGGGCCCAGCATGGGAAGCCCATGTGGGCTAACTGTATTTATCCCAAGTGGTATAAATGTGGGATCACCTTACATGGGTTCAACCTGGGCATGGTTATATAGGGCCCAATACATTTTTATGTGGGCTAACTGGGAATGGGACAGAAATGGGCATCATTATATGGGACCCATGTGGTTTTGGTATAATGGGCCCAGCATTGGAAGCCCATGTGGGCTAAATGTGAGATCACCTTACATGGGTTCAACCTGGACATGGATATATAGGGCCCACTACATTTTTATGTGGGCTAACTGGGAATGGGACAGAAATGGGCAATATTATATGGGACCCATGTGGTTTCGGTATAATGGGCCCAGCATGGGAAGCCCATGTGGGCTAACTGTATTTACCCCAAGTGGTATAAGAGTGGGCCGACCTTACATGGGTTGAACCTGGGCATAGATATATAGGCCCCAGTTTAATTTTATTTGGGCTAACTGGGAATGGGACAGATATATGCATCAGTATATGGGACCCATGTGATTTTAGTATAATGTGCTCAGCATGGGAAGCCCATGTGGGCTAACTGTATTCATCCCAAGTGGTATAAATGTGGGATCACCTTACATGGGTTCAACCTGGGCATGGATATATAAGGCCCAGTACATTTTTATGTGGGCTAACTGGGAATGGGACAGAAATGGTCATCATTATATGGGACCCATGTGGTTTTAGTATAATGGTCACAGTATGGGAAGCCCATGTGTGCTAACTATATTGACCCCAAGTGGGATAAGTGTCGTATAACCTTACATGGGTTCAGCCTTGGCATGGATATACAGGCCCCAGTTCATTTTTATGTGGGCTAACTTGGAATGGGACAGAAATGGACATCATTATATGGGACCCATGTGGTTTTGGTATAATGGGCCCGGCATGGGAAGCCCATGTGGGCTAACTGTATTTACCCCAAGTGGGCTAAATGTGGGATGATCTTACATGGCTTCAACCTGGGCATATATATATAGGCCCCAGCTCATTTTTTTATGTGGGCTAACTGGGAATGGGACAGACATGTGCATCAGTATATAGGACCCATGTGATTTTAGTATAATGTGCCCAGCATGGGAAGCCCATGTGGGCTAACTGTATTTATCCCAAGTGGTATAAATGTGGGATCAACAGATACAGATTTAAACTGTACATTGAATTTACATTTATAAATTCAATGTATATTTTAAATCTGTATCTGTTGATCAAAACCAACAAGAATTACAACTCATAGTGCCACAATCAAAAACTAAACTAAAAAACAGGAAGTGAACCGTGTTGATTTCCCATCATGCTTAGCGGTATATTAGTGTTCAATTATAGTTTAAATCTGTATCCGTTGATCAAAGCCAACAAGAATTACAACTCATAGTGCCACAATCAAAAACGGGGAGTGGACTATGTTGATTTCCCATAATGTTTAGCAGTATTTTAGTGTTCCGGGCTGCACCATGAGTCAGAAGGACATCTGTGTTATAGAACTGCCTCTTGTTAAAGATTGGGTATTATCTGTTGTGAGGCTCAGAGTGTTCTTTGAGTGTAACTCACACAATGTTAAGACAGAAGTCACAGAGTATGGTGCAATATACGTGCTCTCGGCAGGTTGGATCGGAAAATCCGACACATAAATTATGCTGGTAAGAACACACATGGGTCTGTAATGAGCCTCATGTAAATTAACCATCTGGGAACCACTGAAAGCCCAGACAGTGCCCATTATAGTCTATCCGGGCAAACCCACGTGGGGCCACCATGGAAACTGTGGACAAACCCACTTATAACCCATATTTTTAGCCCAGTTGGGACCCAGTTTAGTCTCAGGTAGATATTCTTCAAGGCACACACATGGGTTTTACATGGGTCTCATTTAAGTTAAACATCTGGGTCCCACTGAAAGCCCAGTCAGGGCCCATTAAAATCTATCTGGGCCAACCCATGTGGGGCCACCATGGAAACCGTGGACAAACCCACTTATTACCCATATTTTTAGCCCAGTTGGGACCCAGTTTAGTCCCAGGTAGATATTCTTCAAGGTACACACATGGGTTTTACATGGGTCTCATTTAAGTTAAACATATGGGTCCCACTGAAAACCCAGTCAGGGCCCATTAAAATCTATCTGGGCCAACCCATGTGGGGCCACCATGGAAACCGTGGACAAAACCTTTTGGGGCCCATGTTTTTTGCACATATGTATACCATATGGGGCCCACCTGTGCATGCTGGCTGGGCTGTAACTTTTCTAACAATATATTTTTAACATATTTCTTCACTCTGTCACTATCTCCTGACAGACTGATGTTAGACAAAGTAATCTCTGAAAAAAACTATAGTCCCCTTGCTTCTCTATCAGCATTTATAAAAACACAGTGACCCGTCCTTAACCAGCCAATAAAAACAGAGTTTTAACCAGCCAATAAAAACAGAGCTTCTCACTTCTCACGCTCCTAACCCACGCCCTCCCCCCTCCCCCACGACCCCCT
>JBBPBX010085120.1:0-15154 GCA_038048925.1 Garcialebias charrua
AGGAAGACGTTGGCGGCTAATCTGGACCTGGTCAGGCTGCCTGCCTTACATGATGGCTTGGTTCATGTCTCGAGAAACCAGACTTTTGGCTGAATGGATTAGATCTCTGGGATTTTTTCAGGCATGTTCCATTGGTGTGGTCATTTTAATTTGGACATTTTCAGAAGCGAGTGGACCGACACAGACTGAAGGTAGATGTCATTAAAGTTCTGCCTGTTCCCAAAACAATCATGTTTATCTGACATTCGGCTCCCCGACTGGCCTTGATAGGCCGTCTTATCTCAACACGCCTGAGAAGTTTTGTAAACCAGATGCTCTCATCCCCCTCCCAAACCTGCTACTGAGGAATTCCACTGACTTTTCAGAGGAGCACAGCTGAATAAACATTCTGTCATCATTTCAGGACTCTCGCCTCTGGCCGACCTTGGCAGCCCCCCCCCCCATGAGTGTGCACAGATCTATGAGCTGGCTGCTCAAACCGCCTTTGAGTCCCCCTGCCCTCTGCGTAATGTCGGCGTCATTATGTGCTTGTGTGCGAGACTTTTTTTCATTACCACATTTTTGACCTTCAAACAGAGATCAAAATGTGTTAGGAATTTTTTTGTCTCCAACCCCTATGTGTCATTTTTCACCACTTTTATTGTCTGTCCAACAGGTCTCACTTATACAGGTAGTCCCCGACTTACGAGCGAGTTCCGTCCCTAGGGGGCGCTCGTAAGTCAAAAATTCGTAAGTAGGATCACATAGTAAAAAAATAAAAAATAAAAAAAAATATTTTTTTTACTTTTTTTTATTTATTTTTATAAATGAATACATGTACAGTACTGGACAGTCACCAAGCACTTAGCCTATCCTAACACAGTTTTTAAAGATGAAGGAATAAGTTGAATTGTCTCCCTTTCACATAAAGGGAGCAAGCTCCCTATGGAGCCTGCAGGGAGGAGGGAGACAATTCAACTGACTCCTTCATCTTTAAAAACTGTGTTAGGATAGGCTAAGTGCTTGGTGACTGTACAGTACTGTACATTTATCTATTTATTAAAAATATACAGTATATACAGTATTTTTATTTTTTATTGTTTTTTATTTATAAATAGATAAATGTACAGTACTGTACAGTCACCAAGCACTTAGCCTATCCTAACACAGTTTTTAAAGATGAAGGAGTCAGTTGAATTGTCTCCCTCCTCCCTGCAGGCTCCATAGGGAGCTTGCTCCCTTTATGTGAAAGGGAGACAATTCAACTTATTCCTTCATCTTTAAAAACTGTGTTAGGATAGGCTAAGTGCTTGGTGACTGTCCAGTACTGTACATGTATTCATTTATAAAAAATAAAAAAAATAAAAAAATTTTTTTTTTTTTTATGAGATGCATGCTCGTAAGTCCGGGACCTCGTAGGTCAGAGCGCTCGTAAGTCGGGGACTACCTGTAAATGAGTCTTCGAGGCTCAATGTGATTTATCTGTTTAAATAAAGGTTGGATGAATGAAGTACCATTTTCAGCCGCTAGATGGCACTTGAGTAGTGTGGTATGCCGTTGTGTCATGTAATAAGTAAAAGTGGCTATTAATGACACAATCAGCTTGCCATATAATGCCACCTTTGTTCAGCTCGCCTGGAGCAACCGTCAAATCAGCTGCATGTCGCTGTGCCGCCCCAGCTAAATGCATCTAATTTGATTGTTAAAGTGCATTTATTAAGTAAAAGTTCAACAGAGATACACCTTTACTATAAAGTCGAGCAAACAATTGTTTTTAGGTGTTTACCTTGTTAAATTTCAAAGAAATGCACAGCAACTCGTCCCTCTGTTTGCGCCCGCTTCTGCGAATCGGGTTTTGAAATGCAGCTGATTTGACCGTCAAAGTGCATTTATTAAGTTAAAGTTAAACTTAGACACACTTTTACTATAAATTTTTTTTAAATAAATTTATTCATTCCCCCCCCCCCCAAATATATTTATTTGAATTTTAGCAGATTAAACACAACATACGAACAGGAAACAAAACAAGCTGAACACCAAAAAAATAAAATAAAATCAAAAACAAAAAGCCTCACATTGCATTTTTACATAGTCTGTATCCTCTTTATATTGAGATATTAAATTCAACTGTGCATGTCCTCTAGTAGAATTGTCTTTGGAAACTGCAGTTAATATACCCTGATGCATGCTCAATAATCCAGGTAGAAAAATATGCAGTTAATATGTTCTTCAGTCTCTTGTATCGTCATTCAAGATGTTCAAACCCTTAACATACATAATGAAGGGGTTCCAGATGAACTCAAACAATTCCTGCTTGCCCTTTAACACATATGTTATCTTTTCCAGAGGGAGGACAGACAACATGTGCTGTAACCATTGGTTTACATTCGGTCTATGAGTCTTTTTCCAAAAAACTGATATACTGTACATCTTTTTGCATTCGTTCATTTTTAGTGTAATTGTGTCTTTCAGGGTACAACCCAAACAAACAATTTCAGATCCAAATTAATTTGTTTGGAAATTATTTTCTCTATTACATATTTTACCTCTTTCCAAAACAACACAATTTCCCTGCAAAACCACATACAGTGACCCAGAGTCCCTTTGTCCTCCACACATTTTGGACATACATCAGGTATATCCGTAGGGATGCACCGATCCACATTTCTCACTTCCGATCCGATACCGATACTTATTAACTCAGTATCGACCGATACCGATACTTTCCCGATCCGATACTGTTCAGGTATTTGACTCTGTATAATGAAACTTTTGCACCTAAACTATTCATTTTAACATTGTGTGAGATAAACCCAATGAAGACACTCTTAAGCATTACAATAGTGAACCCCCCTATTGTAAGGCTTAAGAGTGTCTTCATTGGGTTTAGCTCACACAATGTTAAAAAGGGCAGTCACAGATTGTGATTGAACACAAGTGCTCTTTGAAGCTGGATCGGAAAAGTATCGGCAGGTTTGATCCGATACCCGATACTTAAATAATGCTGGTATCGGATACCGATACCGATACTGGATCGGATCTGCCCCATCCCTAGTTATATCTATTGAGGTCCACTGGTGTTATGTAAACCTGCATTAACCATTTAAATTGGATCATTTTAAGAGCTGTGCTGATAGAGCTGGTGTGGGCCAGTTTGCATGCCGTTTGCCAAACTTCCTCTGATAAATCTGGTAATAAATCTTCCTTCCATGCCTTAATGACATTACATTTCCTGACCGGGAGACCACAGACAGTACGGATCGGGAGTAACACATCTAGCACCATCACATTGAACACAGGGGCCCCACAAGGATGTGTGCTGAGCCCCCTTCTATTCACCCTGCTAACACACGACTGCACACCATCGTACAGCTCCAACCACTTCATCAAGTTTGCGGACGACACAACAGTGGTAGGTCTCATCAGCAACAACGATGAGACGGACTACAGGAACGAGGTGAGCCGCTTGGCCTTGTGGTGCGGACACAACAATCTCACTCTCAACGTGGAGAAGACAAAGGAGATTGTCGTGGACTTCAGGAAGAGGGATGCACAACATGCCCCTCTGACCATCAACAGCACCGCAGTGGAGAGAGTGGACAGCACCAAGTTCCTGGGAGTGCACGTCTCAAAGGACCTGTCCTGGAGCAGGAACACTGCAGCACTGGCGAAGAAGGCTCACCAGCGCCTCTACTTTCTCCGCAAGCTGAAAAGGGCTGGAGCTTCAACCTCCATCATGTGCACCTTCTACAGAGGTGCCATAGAAAGTGTCCTGACCAGCTGCATCACTGTGTGGTTTGGTGCATGCACTGCATCCTGCCGCAAGAGCCTCCAGCGCATCGTGAAAGCAGCTGAGAAGATCGTCGGCACCTCCTTGCCCTCACTGCAGGACTTACACAGCAAACGCCTCACTCGGAAAGCCCACTGCATGGCAGGTGATCCCACACACCCACTACACAGCCGCTTTAGACTGCTGCCATCAGGGAGGAGACTGAGGAGTCTCCAGGCTCGAACCAGCAGACTGAGAGACAGCTCTGTTCATCAGGCAGTCAGAATGCTAAACACTCTGCCTGCTCTGCCCCCCTCCCATTTGAACTGCCTTAACACAAAAAACTTTCTCACACATTGCCACTCAACAAAGTTTTTAACACTGGACTCTGTGTCATCAAACGGGTTGTTCACTGAACTCTCGGTCATGTGTTCATTCAGTTTGCACTACTTCTCATATTTGCACTAATGTTTGTATTACATTACTGCCTATAGTCATACTACTGTTTACATTCACTGTTTACATTTATTAATACTGTTTACATTTATTACTACTGCTTTACATTTATTACTACTGTTTACATTTACACTACTTTTGTCTACACTACTGCAGATACATATACAGCATTCTCTGACTAGCCTTATCTAAGGATGCCAAATGTGCCTTATGTGCCTTACTTCATATGCCACTTTGCCTCTATACCGGCATCAACTACCTCATACATATACTGTGTACATCAACTTATATGCTGCTGTGCCACTCTTTGCAAATGTCAACGCTAGAAACTTCAGTTTATTTTATAGATTTACGTTTTTATACTTTTCATACTACTGTACTATGCAAAAACTCAGGACAGTATTACACTTTTATTATTTCATTTTATGCTTATGTTCATTGGGTGTTTGGTGTTTCAGTGTTGGTGTAAATTTTCATACTTTTATACTATTATGAAAAAACTCAGGACAGTATTACACTTTTTTACTATTTTATGCTTATGTTTATTAAATGTTTTAGTGTTTAGATGGTTACTGTTGCACCGAGGGACTGAGAGAAACGCAATTTCGGTCCTGTGTATGTCCTGTACATATTGCAGTTCTGACAATAAAGTTGACTTTGACTTTGATATACCTGAAGGATCTCACGATAGACTTAAGTGATAAAAATCTGTAATGATACCTTTCTTCAAACTGTCTTTTGTTAACATTTCTTCTAATGTTGACTTGGCTGGTTTTGTCAGCTCATTGTTTTGACTCGTTCTTATGAAGTTTCTTAGTTGGAGATATTTTTAAAAAGTGTTTCTTATCTAGGTGGAATTTATCTTGCAGCTCCTGAAAGCTCATTAATATGTCTGAGTTTGGCTCATAAAGATTCTGAATCATTTGAAGTCCTTTGTCTTTCCATGCTTTAAATGTTGAATCAGCTCTACCAGGTACAAAGAATAGGTTTCCCCACACAGGACTGAACAGAGACAAACAATTTGGTTCATTTAAAAGTTTTTTAACATCTCTCATACTCTAATCATATTTTTAAGAAATGGATTTTCTGTCTGTTTCAGAAGCTTTAATATTGAATTAGAATATAAATATGAAGGTAGAGTCAATTTTAAGTCTTGCGTCTCCATGTCAGTCCAATGTGGAGAGTGATTACTGTAGTAAAACATCATAGACCTCAAATGCACAGCATAGTAATACAAGTGAAAATTGGGGGACTTCAAGCCTCCACGGTCATAAGGGAGGTACAGTAAGGACAAACGTATTCTGGATTTCCTGTTGTTCCATAAGAAACGTACCATCATCTTCTTTATTTGGTAAAAGAATTCAGGAGGAGGTGAAAGAGCAAAGTTCTGAAATACATAGAGTACTTTTGGTAATATATTCATTTTTATTATATTTTATATATAATTTATTCATTTTACATTAAAACCCAAAAGATAAAGAAAAAAGGCATTTAAGGGTCCCCTACTCTGTTTGTTATTGTCACCAGTTTGTTCCTGGTTCAAGCAAACAATTGTTTTTAAGTGTTAATCTTGTTAAATTCTTGTTAAAGTCCTCCCGTGCACGCTCCTGCGGCCGCCATTTGGCAGCCATTAGATTTTTGGCATAACACCGGCCCACATTTCCGGATTGTCACCGGTGACACATAATAAATGTGACTTGTACAACGAAGCGACTAATTTATGTTTTTTCCACTTTATTAGACATATTTGGACTGATGCGATTTATAGGGCGGTACGATGTGTACAGCAGCAAGTACGGTACATAGATGCATGACACAGAGCATCTAAAGAAAAGAATGACAACAGAATTGTGATAGAGGAGCTGTCGATGTGTAAACAGAGATGTATCAACTAGATCTTTCCTCTGCTGTAGGGTTTAATTAATTGACTACTGCATGATAGGCTTAAATACAGTATTTCAAATGTCCAGTGCTGGGCAGCGCTAACCCAAAAATTAGTTCCACTATTTCTAAAGCACTAATTAATTTATTTAGGTCCACAATTTCAAAAGCACTATTGTCTTATAAAAATTAGGGGAAGCTAATTCTAAACCGCTAATTCTAAAATAAAACACCATCAGACAAGAAGCAAGTTTTAAGTTGTTTGTATTGTACTATAGACTTAGGAAGGTATTTATAATAATATTGTTTGTAATAATAATAATTTTCTTTGAGTATGAGACAGAGCACCTGTGACAGAGCACCTGTGACAGAGCACCTGTGAGGAAGCGGACGCGGGCACACCTTGGCTGCCGCTGCTCCTCATACTTTTTGCTCTTTGAAGCCTTTTTTACTACTTTCTGCTGTTTTTTTCACCGAGCCTTGTTGGACATTTCTACCTTTCTCGATTGCAGAGTGCGGCAGGCCTAGGCCTGTGTACAGCACCTGTACGAGCCGACGCGGACATTTCTACCTTTCTTTGAACCTTTCTACCTTTCTTGAACGCAGAGTGCGGCAGGCGTTTTGCCTGTGTACAGCACCTGTGTGAACGGACGTCACGCGGGCATTTTTACCTTTCTGTGATTAAGTTTTAGAGCAACTGTCTTTTCTGACTGCGTTGTGGTTCTGCAAACGTTATAAGTTGCCGGTCAAAGCAGATGGCCGCTTGTCCTGAGTCTGGGTCTGCTAGAGGTTTCTTCCTTCTAAAAGGGAGTTTTTCCTTTCCACTGATGCCTAGTGCTTGCTCAGGATAGGAGACTGCAGCCAGGCCAAGATTTGACTTGTTGCTGGATTCATTAGATAGAAAACTTTACTAGTTTAACCGGAATTTTATTAGTGGGGGCTGTTAGCTCCCGCTAGCTCCAGAACGAATTTAGCTTAAAAAACCACGTAGCTGCATTTATTGTTCGCTTACCTGCTGCCTCTGTCACCCTCCTGGGTCCTCTGGACTGTTTTGGATTTTCTCCTGTGCTCCTCTTCGAGGTAATGATCATTCAAATTACCTCTTTCTGCTTCTTGTATATCTTTCTTGGAACCGTGGGCCTGCTGTTAGCGGCTAGCTCTGTGCTAGCTTCCACCGGATCGACAACAATGTTGACCTACTCCGCTTCGCAGCTGTTTGAATTTAACAACTGCTCCATTCCTCCTTCTATTTCGACCATTAAACAACTGGGACTTCTGCGTAGACCTCGTTACATCCATAGAAGCTCTCGAAAGAAATTAGTTCACTTTAGGCAAACTGGCTCTGACTCGATTGCTACTGTCTGGTCTGAGAGACATGTCGCACCTCGACGACGTCATCAGAACGCTGCGTCTGTGGTCCTTTGTAGTCCACAGCACACGAAGTGGCAAGGAAAACGTGGAGTGGACTTCAGTCTGCTTAAACCTCTTCAAAAACAATCTGCTCCAACTAGTATTAAAATAGAACTTTTTAATGTTCAATCACTTTCAAACAAATCTTGTCTAATTCATGATCACATTTTGGAGAAGAATTTGGACCTCATGTGCCTCACAGAAACTTGGCATAGACCGGATGTGTACAGTTCTTTGAATGAAGCTTGTCCATCTGGATACAGCTATCTGCAGAGAGCCCGCAGCACTGGCCGCGGTGGTGGTCTGGCTGTAATCTACCGCAGTAGTTTAAGGCTGTCGCATCTGGTTTCTCAGGATTTTTCTTCTTTTGAATGTCTGGCTTTCAGCTTCAAAGCACCACTCCTGATGAATGTTATATTAATTTATAGACCTCCCAAACCGCATGTTTCATTTAACTCAGAGATACATGACCTCCTCACTTTTTTCTGCACCTCCCCTGTGAAGACTATTTTTCTTGGCGACTTGAATATCCACGTGGACAATTCCTCTTCACCTCTGGCAACAGATTTTAAGTCTCTTTTGGACTCTCTTAATCTCACTCAACATGTTGACGCCCCTACGCACAGCAGGGGGCATACTCTGGATTTGGTGATTACTGACACTGTACTCATCAATAACTTATCTGTATATGACCTGGGTGTCTCAGACCACAGGGTCATCTCCCTGGAAGTGCCTTCATCTTCGCCTGCTTCAAACCCAAAACGACCCATCCAGTTCCGTGACCTTAAAAACATTTCCCTTGATGCTCTGTCTGCTGATCTTCACACCCTGACCGCTGTCAATCATCCTTCTGCAGATGACTCTGTGGATTACTACAACCAATCTCTTCGGGAGCTCCTGGACCTACACGCCCCCTTGAAGACAAGACTGGTGTCTTTCTCGCGTTCAGCCCCTTGGTACACTGATGAGCTGCGCAAGATGAAGGCAACTGGCCGTGCTATTGAGAGACGTGTAAAATCATCTGGTCTCTCTGTGCATAAGCAGGCATATAAAGAACATCAGAAAGCGTACGCCTATTCTCTTAAAGAAGCACGCTCCAAATATTATTCTAACATCATCAACACCTGCCCTGGAAACTCTAAACAGCTCTTCTCCACAATAACTCGTCTGCTTAATCCCATTAAACAAACTCTTGAGGACTCTGCTCAAAAATGCGAGCTGTTTCTTTCATCTTTTAAAACCAAAATTGACACTATCAGATCTCAGCTCCACAACCTCCCTGTTCTCAGTGTGCCATCTACCCGTCTGCATTCTGGGACCCTTAACAGCTTTGACGAAGTTGTTCAGAGTGAGGTGGAGGCCATCATCAAGAAAATGAAGCCTTCATCCTGCGCCCTGGATCCTTTCCCCTCGTCTCTCATAAAATCCAATCACTCTGCAATAGGCCCACTTATCACTCAAATAATAAATCAGTCTCTTCAATCTGGTCATGTTCCACTGCCTCTAAAAACTGCCATCATTAGGCCTCTTCTGAAAAAATCTAATTTGGATCCAGACATTTTTTCTAATTACCGCCCAATTTCACACCTCCCTTTTCTGTCTAAAGTGCTGGAAAAAGCAGTTGCTGCTCAGCTGCAGGATCACTTACAACAACACTCCCTGTATGAGAAGTTCCAGTCTGGATTCAGGGCAGCTCACAGTACTGAGACTGCACTGCTGAGAGTTACTAATGATGTCCTCTTGGCTGCTGACACTGGCTCTCCCTCCATCCTTGTCCTCCTTGACCTCACTGCAGCCTTCGACACTGTGGACCATAGTATCCTCCTCCACCGTCTTCATGTGGAGGTCGGTCTCTGTGACACCGTCCTGGACTGGTTTAAATCTTTCCTCTCCAATAGGCTGGAATGTGTTAGTCTTGGCAACGCCACGTCCCAGACAGTCTCTGTCTCCTGTGGTGTCCCTCAGGGGTCGGTTCTGGGGCCCCTGTTGTTTTCCCTTTACATGCTGCCTTTAGGTCAAATTATTAATCAGTTCAACATTTCTTTTCACTGTTATGCCGACGATACACAGCTTTACATCAGGACTGGAGCATCCTCATCTTCCACCTTGTCATCTCCATCTTCACTCACTGCCCTCTCTGCCTGCCTGGAGGCAATTAGGGCATGGATGAATCAGAACTTTCTTCAATTAAACTGCTCCAAGACCGAGGCCATACTGATTGGCACCCCTCACCAGGTACAGACATCTACTATAACAACACTTTCCTTTTCTGGACAAGACATCCCCCTCTCCACCTCTGTTACTAATCTTGGAATAAAAATGGACTCCAATCTTACATTTGAAAATCACATTAAGCTTCTGTTTAAAACTTGCTTCTTCCATCTTCGAAACATCTCTAGACTTCGCCCATCCCTAACTTTTTCCGATGCTGAGAAGCTCGTCCATGCTTTTGTCTCCTCCAGGCTCGACTACTGCAACTCCCTGTTTATTGGAATCCCTGGCAAAAACCTTCAGAAACTTCAATATATTCAAAACAGTGCAGCAAGGATCTTGTTGCGAGTTCGTAAATTTGAACATATTACGCCCATTCTTCATAACCTTCATTGGCTTCCTGTCGCCTACAGAATTCAGTACAAAACTGCTCTCATTACACATCAATGCTTACATGGAGCTTCACCAGATTATCTGAAGGATATTCTTATTCCACACTCATCCACCCGGTCGCTGCGGTCACAGAACAGTAATCTCCTTCACATTCCGAGAACCAAATTAAGGACCATGGGAGACCGGGCTTTCAGTGTGGCTGCCCCCCGCCTGTGGAACTCTCTTCCTGACTGTCTGAGGGTCCCACAGTCTGTGGTTGACTTTAAGAGCGGCTTGAAGACCTTTCTTTTCAACCGAGCATACTCTGCCTCCTCATGATTCTACTTTTGATCTTAGTTGATACTGTTATTGATTTTACTTGTTTTATTACTTGTTTATTGACATTTAATTTCTGTTGCACCTTGTAGCACTTTGAGATTTTCATTAATGAAAAGTGCGTTATAAATTGAATTCATTATTATTATTATTATTATTATTAGTATAACCAATAGACAGGAAGGTATTTATAATAATATTGTTTGTAATAATAATCATTTTCTTTGAGTATAACCAATAGACAGGAAGGTATTTATAATATTGTTTGTAATAATAATCATTTTCTTTGAGTATAACCAATAGACAGGAAGGTATTTATAATAATATTGTTAATAATAATCATTTTCTTTGAGTATAACCAATAGACAGGAAGGTATTTATAATAATATTGTTTGTAATAATAATCATTTTCTTTGAGTATAACCAATAGACAAAAAATACACACAACAAAACAGACCCTGATTACACCCAAGAGTTCTTTTTTTTCTATTTTAAATCAGTTCTTGAATCCCGGATGATTAAAGGTCCATCAATCAATAATCTGGTAGTTTGTAGTTCATGATCCAGGGTAATAGGTCCAGAAAAAAACAAATAGTTTGGTGCAATTTAAGTCCTACCGCACAGCTGTGGTGGTCCGGTAGCAATGCCATCCTGGGTGGGAACAGGGGTTGAAAAAAACCCTGACCTAAACAAGGTCATAAACAAAACAAAAATTAGCATTACTTTATACACAGGACTAAACTGTTATCAAAATTTCTATAGGCAGTCAACAGATTTAATGAAAAGTAAATAAAATGATCCTAAAAGGATGAAATTACAAAAATCAAAGGATTTATTTAATACTTTACGTACATATATTCTATTCGGCCAGGAAATGAGAATGATCTAAAAAAGCTAAGTCTGGTCCTCTGGACATTCAAAAAAACAAAACAAAACAAAGCAGTGACTTTATAGCACAAGGTTTTTCTGAGCTTAACCGGTTCAAATGGTCAAATCTGTTGGATTTAAAAAAATATTTCGCATTTGCCCTCTTCAAAATGGCGGCCGCAAATGGCAAAATATTTTTTTTAAACCAGCAGATTTGACCATTTGAACCGGTTAAGCTCAGAAAAACCTTGTGCTATAAAGTCAGCTAAGAAGTATATTTTTCTCAGCAAAGAAATAATTGTTTTTACCGTGTTTTCATGGAAAGTCCTTATCTTCTGTGGCTGTCGCGGCCGCCATTTTGAAGAGGGCAAATGCGAAATACTTTTTAAAATCCAGACGCGTCGCGTAGGCCGCTGAGAAACATCCATAAGTTCACCCTCCATGTTAAAAACTCTTCGTCTGACTCTTCAAAAACAAGCAATAAGGCTGCAGAGTAACACACTGGCTGCTAACTGCTATAGAGAGAGCACACACCAAGAGACTGAGGGGGACGCTTTTTAGTGACGGACCACATCCGGCGCTGTCGTCCGAGCTCGTAAATACGTTATTTCGTTTTTACTGATAGATAATTAGTTATTAGCGGTATTGCATTGTAAATAAAAATAGCACAAAATCGCTTATGAATTATAAAAGTTAGTCAATCCACAAAAACGCTGACAAAAAGTTTAGGTCCACTGTAAGCGGATTAGCCCTTTAGCGCTCCCTAGCGGTCTGCGCCCACCACTGCAAATGTCCATTCTCACTTTGAACACTAGTGATTGGCAGTATGGTGGTATGATGGAGCAGTTGGTAAAGCTGCCATCTCTCTGCTAGAAGGTTGCCAAATCAAATCCCGGCCCAGTACCTTTCTGGGTGGAGTTTGCATGTTCTCTCTGTGCTACATGGATTTTCCCTGGGTACTCCGGTTTCCTCCCACATACCAAAAACATGCATGTTCGCCATGCAACTGTGGAAGCAAGCTGTGGTCAAACAAATACAAAGTCAAATAGTTTGGGATTACTTTGATTTTAAAACACTTAGTTGCTCGTAACTTTTGATCAAATTTGTACATCCAGCACTGGGCTAATGTTAGGAGCTACAGCCAGCTTTAACAACTCTGAGAAAAGACGTGGTCAGCTGCAAACAGAGCACCCTCATTTTCACAGCACACCATAGTTTAGAAAGTTAGAAGCTGCAGGATAATGGCTTGTTTTATTTCTTGTAAGCTACGCCCTTTAAAAGCTGTCACTATTGGGCTTACCTGCGTGCAGCACACTGAGCACTGAAACTTCTAGTCGACGCCGACCTGCTGTGTGGGCCCCACCCGGTCGGCTATAAATTGCATCTGGACCGGAGCTCAACTCCAGTTTTGCTTCAGCCAACGCGAAGAACACGACTTCTACAACACAAAAGATGACTTCAATTAAGAAGACCATCCGTCTGTGCCCCGTGTGCCAGACGGGCTATATTTTGTCAACGGACATGCACGTCTTGTGTGAAAGCTGCCTGGGAGCTGACCACGCTTGGCAAGCTTTGGATCCTCTCTTCTCCTGTCCAGCCTGTAAAAAATTTTACGGCGAAGGAGAAGCAACGCCGGTATGAGCTCTTTTCCTCTAAGGAGGATGAGTTTCAACCGAGGGGGGACTGTTCGCTTGACGATTTTTTGGACTAGCTGGACACAGAGTTGGCGAACATGTCACCCTCTGAAGCTGAAACAGCTAGTAGCCACGCTCAATGCTACCTTACAGGAGGTTTGGAACTGGTGCTGCTTTCAATGGTCACCTCCCCAAGCGCCATGGGGTCATCAACCACTCTGCTCCACAAACTCCCGGAGATAATCGGGAGGTCAGCGAGAGCCTGCAACCTGGAAATGCCCAAACCGGCTACCCAGACCACACCAACCCTTTTGGCGGGAAGGTTTGCCGCCCAGCACAGTGGGCACCGGGACCCAGCCTGGCCCTGTTTCCCGGCCGTGTCCGCCCTCCTCTTGGGTTCAGCCAATGACCCCCTAAAGCTGAGGGCTCTGGTCGCCTCCTACATGGCCATCACCAAGGTTGAAGGGCTCACGGACCAGGGTTTTCCCACCGTCCCTCCCCTAGAACCCAGTTTGTCTGCTATCTTCGGGGTAAGAGCAACGAAACACGTCGGCCGACGTATCACCCCGCCATCCCATGGTGACCAGCTCACCGCAAAGCTGACGGACATAATCCATCAGTGCTCATTGCAGGTGGGGGCAGCAACCAACAACATCGCTATGCTAGCCCATAGCATAGCTAAGGAGGTGAAGGAACTGAACCGTTCTCCACAGAACCAGACCAGATCGGCACGGCAGCGGACACGATCACCAAGAATAAACTTCCTTCTGCAGCTGATCAGCTGTTCTCCGTGCAGAGTGGAGAAATGGGTGTGGCCAAGAGTGCTTGCAGTGGCTTAGAGCAGAGGAGGCAGGGAGCTGAAATCATGACATTCTGTGCTCTTTTAGAACGTTTAGAGTTTAGAAACATTGTTTAGAATATATACTCTATATATTAATATATTAATATGGGGAGTGGTGGCGCAGAGGTTAGAGAAGGTGGGCCTGTGATCGGAAGATTGCTGGTTCAAGCCCTGGTACCGACAACATCAAAAATGTGGGTGGGGTAGGTGAAGCACTCACACCTGTCTCCACCCTCATTCGCCCCACTCTAGGTCCTTAAGCAAGGCCCTTAACCCCCACCATCTGCTCCTCCGGGTGTCCTAGACAGCAGCTCTCTGCTCCACATAGAGGTCTGTGGTAGCTCAGTGGTCTTGTGGTTGTGTCAGGAAGGGCATCCAGCGTAAAAATAACTGCCAAGTCTTCATGCGACTAGTTCGTTGAGACAACCCCGAAGAAGGGAGCAGCCCAATAAATTTTTTTTTTTTAATATAATCACTGTTTTTCACTTATCATGGGGCTTCCGGGTATGGATCCCCCGCCATAAAATGAGGGACTGCTGTACAGAAGTTAACAACTGTTTTTTTTTTTACATAAACGGTCACAGTTGTGATTTGTTTTTAGAGCCAGAAAATTATTTTACCGTAACTTTTTAACTGTACTTTGTAATTTTGATTATGACATAAATGTTTTCTGAGGAATAAATCACAATGTGTCTGACAGCCGCCCAGTAGGTGTCCGTCAGCCGTCTGAGCCAGCAGCTGGAGGAAAGTTTCAACGTTTGCTGCTGGAAATTAATGAGCTGGTCTGCACACAATCCAGCTGTGTTACAGGTGTTCAGGTTGAGATTTGAACTGTACATTTTTTCAACGTTTAAAATCCTGAAAGAAGTTACACTAGCTAAAACGAAGACAAAAATTTCAGCATTATAAAAATAAAAATAAACTACCTATGGACTCCAATAGCTGATGGTCAATATATTTGCCTAATCACCTGAACCTCCTTAACTCACTAACTAACCCGGAGAAAACATTTGTAAATGTAAATAACTACTATTTCCTGTAAAGATATATTTTTATGTCTGCATAGCTGTTTACCATTCTGCTCAGTGAAAAACAGTAGAGCCCACTCATCACCTCCAAATATCCACTGGTGTAATTCAGCATCATCTGTAATGACCACAGGATGTGCTTCATGGGGGTGCACGTCAATCACTGGGCTTCATTAAATCTTAACCAGCAGAGGCAGATGAGTAAGACTGACTGCTGTCGGTCAATTAAGAATGAAAACTGTAAATTACGTAAATAAGCCTTTATCTAATTTGCCTCCTTAAAGGACAACACCCACCGTGACAGTAACAATTCACCATATTGGAGAATTACTGTAGTATTTTATGAATTTTATTTTCATTTTTGCATTTG
>JBBPBX010085122.1:0-15153 GCA_038048925.1 Garcialebias charrua
CCATGGTATCCCTGATAACATTGAGATCAACTCCAGGAACCACGTTTTCTGGCCACCTGGGGGCTATGAGAATCAGGGAGAGGGTTCCCTAGCATACCCGTTCCAATGTAAGACTGCTGCAGTTTGTCCTCTGCTAAAAAAGCCTAACCTGGATTCCTCTCTGCCTGAAAACTACAGACCTATCTCTAAACTTCCATTTATGTCAAAGATCCTTGAGAAGGTTGTAGCACAACAATTGAACTTTTTTATGGAGGAAAATGAACTTATGGACAATTTCCAATCAGGCTTTCGTAGACTGCATTCCACAGAAACAGCATTATTAAAAGTGTCCAGTGATGTGTTGATGGCAGCTGATTCTGGACATTACACTGTGTTTGTTGCCCTGGATCTGTCTTCAGCTTTTGATACTGTGGATCACACTGTTCTTATCAACAGATTGAGAGCTCTGTTTGGTATTTCTGGCACTGTTTTAAACTGGTTTAAGTCTTATTTGTCTGATAGGTCTTTTACTGTTTTTATGAACAATGTTCACTCTAATGTTTCTGAGCTGTCCTATGGGGTGCCCCAGGGTTCAGTTTTGGGCCCACTCTTATTTTTACTGTACATTCGCCCATTGAGTTTTATTTTCGATCGCTACAGTAACGTCTCATACCATGTCTATGCAGACGATATTCAAATCTACTGTTCTTTTCGATTGTCTGAATTTTACAAATTGACTGAACTCAGTAACTGCCTATCTGACATTAAAATTTGGCTTAATGACAACCACTTGCAGTTAAATGCTGCTAAGACTGAAACACTTATCGTTGCTCCAGATGATAAAATCATGGAAATAAGGAAGCATCTTGGGTTCTTAAATCCTTCGAACAAAAACAACCTTAGATATCTGGGTGTTCTCTTTGACAGCTCTCTGTCAATGGACAGTCATTGTAAACTGTTAGTTCGCAACTGTTTTTATCATTTAAGGAACATTTCAAAGTTGCGAGCTATTTTATCTAAGACAGAATTAGAAATGGTTGTCCATGCTTTTATTTCTTCTCGGTTGGATTATTGTAACGGCCTTTTAGTAGGGATAAGTAAATCCACCATGGCTTCTCTTCAGTCTGTTCAGAACGCTGCAGCCAGACTTTTGACTGGAACCCGCAGAACGGATCATATTACTCCTGTTCTGTACTCTCTCCACTGGCTTCCGATTTATTTTAGGGTTCATTTTAAAATTTTGGTTTTAACTTTTAAAGCACTCCATGGTGAGACTCCCAAATATGTTTTCAACCTTTTGAAGCCACTCTGTCAGTCTAGAACTCTGAGGTCTTCTAATCAGCTACTGCTGTCGGTCCCTAGAACCCATTTTAAAACCCGTGGTGATAGAGCATTTCAGGTGGTGGCACCGAGGCTCTGGAACGCTCTCCCTCTAACAATGCGCGGCTCCGAGTCGACTGATGCATTTAAAAGAAGTCTTAAGACTTATCTTTTCAAACAGGCTTATGGTTAATTGTACTTATCGATTTTAGAGTTTATCATGTGTAACCTTTTTGTATAGCATGTTTTAAGAGTGTATAATTTTAGTATAATTTTAGTATGATTTTATTATGTGTATTTCTTTTGTAAAGCACTTTGTGATTTTATATCTGTGAAAGGTGCTATATAAATAAAGTTTACTTAACTTACTTACTTACTTACAATGTCGCCCCGATCAGAGGGACAGGTGGAAAGGCATAGTAGAGCATCCCTGCTGTTCAATCATGTGCCAGAGCATCCATACCCAAAGGAGCGTCTGCTTCCCTCAAGGAGAAGTAGAGGTCACAGTGTGAGCTAGCCCTGCAAGGAAACAGGTCCACAGAGGCTCTCCCAAAACGTGACCAGATCTGTTCCACAATCCATGGGTTCAGGCTCCATTCTGACGCCAAAAGAGGTCCTCTTGAGAGGGTGTCTGCTCCATAATTTAGTTCACTGGGGACATGAGTCGCCCTAAGTGACAAGATTCTTGGAGCACACCATGTGAGCATCCTCTACGCCAGTCCGAGGAGGGCCTGGGACCTCGTCCCTCCCTCTCTGTTGATGAAGGACACTGTGGTCCTGTTATCTGATTTCACCAGGATATGTTGTCTAGCAATCAGACCTTTATTGAAGAAGTATTTTAATGACAGGAATATGGCTAGCAACTCCAGGAAGTTGATATGTAATCTTGCTTCCTGTTCATTCCAAAGGCCGCGGGCGATCTGATTTCTACAGATCGTTCCCCATCCTGTTTTCGAGGCGTCCGTCGTGATGACAACACAAGATGACACCCTTCCCAGTGAGACCCTTCCGTGAAAATGGACAAATCTCTCCAGGGTTCCAGGGCCTTCAGGCACTCTGAATCTATCCTAACCTTTCCTGCCTGATTAGGCAGGGCGGGTTGTATTCGCCGGTTCAGCCATACTTGTATGGGCCGCATTTTCAGTAATGCGTGTGGCACACAGGGAATGGCTGCCGCCAAGAGGCCTAAAAGGCGTTGGCAGGTTTTCACAGGGACCCGTTGGTCCAGTTTAAAATTTTCCAGGCAACGGCGAATGGAGGCAACTCTTTCCTTTGAGAGCCATGCCCTGTACTGGACAGTATCAATCTGTACTCCCAGAAATACGGTAATCCGCGATGGAGTGAAATCACTTTTTTGTAGGTTTATGACAAAACCGAGAGACTCCAGGTGAGATATCACCTTATAGGAACGTGACTGGGCCTGCTTTCCGTCAGAATCAGCAGGTCATCCAAGTAATTCATGACCTTGAGTCCTTGATTCTTAAGAGGGGTCAGGGTTGCATCCAGACATTTAGTAAATGTACGCGGGGCAGTCTTTAAACCGAAGGGTAAAGCTTTAAATTCATAAGCGTTTCCCTCGAAGGCAAAGCGGAGGAACTTTCTGAGTTTCCTCCACATGACTATATGGAAATAGGCATCTTTCAAATCCAATGTACACGCGTAGTCTCCTGGTCTCACAGACTGGAGAACTTGCCGCAGTGTAAGTATCTTGAACTTAAATGTTTTAATTCTTTTGTTGAGAGTCCTGAGATCCAGAATCGGTCTCAGGGAATTATCTTTTTTGGGCACCAGGATGTACTTGCTGTAGTGGCCAGAGCGTAGTTTGCGTCCTGAGACCAAACTAATCACTCCTTTTTGCAGCATCGTTGAAACTTCCTCCCTTAACATGTGTGCACGTGTAGGGTTTATTTTAGATTGCAGCACCCCTGTGAAGTGGGGCGGTCTTTTCGAGAACTGCAACTTGAGCCCGTGACATATCGTTGTCATGATCCAATCGTTTGGTAGACACGCCCTCCAGGCCTGCGCATGCGCGCTGAGCCTGGACGGCATATTGAATTGTTGCTCGTCGTGTTTTAACGCTGGAGGGGTGGCCTTTGACCTCTCGCGTTCTTTCGAGCAGACTGGTCGGCCCAACAGAAGTTATTGCGAGATCTGACTGTCTCTGGCAGAGCTTGTGTATCTTGCTGCGGTTCATAGTTTGACCACATGGTTTGTTTATAAAAATGGGACTCGAGTCAAGAACCAGGGTAGTCTGTGCTTTGGTACTTTTATTTTTGTACATATCTGAAACAGTGTTTGTTTTGTTTACACATGCAAAAGGTGAGTCGTGTTTGGTGTGCGCACACATGTCACCAATTCCTCTTAGTTTCTTACGAGCAAGGACTGGGATCAAAAGGTTAGGGTTCCGTACCACGTGGACGGGCGAACCTATAAAACTGTCAGTCTGTCCTGGTTCATCAGGCCCGAGACTGTGTTCCGTATGGGGTCACCGGAGGGACCTCCAGCTGGTACTGGAAAGTTTCACTGTCCCCAGCGGGTCTCTTCCGTGGGAGGCCACGCATGTTTTCCTTTGAGGGAGCAAAACTTTTCCTCGGCAACCCCTCGCGGAGGGCTTCCACTTGTTTGCGTCTTTGTTCCAGCCTGGCCTGGACGCGCTCCAGGGCTCCCCCAAAAAGTCCCGTTGACTCGATCGGGTGTTGGAGGAAAGTAGACCTCTGGTTTTCCGGGAGGTCCGACAATGTCAGCCAAAGATGGCATAGGGCGACAACTATTTCCGCCATTGCCTTGCCTTGGGAGATAGTTATTGTCCCCATCATGTGGAGCACGAGGTCAGAGGCACGGCAGGCCTCTTCCATGGCCTCCGTTGCGGCCTGCTCGTCTTTTGTCACCTGGATGTCTTGCAGTTTTTCTGCTAGGTACGCCTGCACCATGGTCGATGCATTCATTGCGCGTGCCGCGAGGCCCTGAGCCTTGTAGCACTTCTCGAGTTGTTTCTCCGAAGCGCGACAGGCCCTGTTAGGTAGCGCTGGTTTCGTCCCCGTGGCTACAGGGGCCAGGTGAGCCGCCAGAGTCTCCTCTATTAGGGGTGTGCTAGAGAGGCCCACTGTCTCCATTCCCGTGGCATCAAGGGTCAGGACAGTGGCAGCATGATGGGAGCTCCGGGTTCCGCCTAGGAGCGTTTGAGCTCCATGAGGAAGTCCGGAAAAATTGGCATTTTCTGTAACGTTGTCGGCTGCTTCGCGTAGAAGTAGCTTCCCGCTAGCCTCGTAGCCTATTGGCGAGGCGTGGGATCTGGCCACGTGACCTGCAGAGCATCAGCCGCCCTATGGCACAGGTCGAACAGAGCAGGTACCGACAAGTCCGGTTCCGGAAGAATTTGCGCCAGGTTCTGGGAGGAATCCACAGATTCTCCTTTGTGATCATATTCGGCATCTTGATCGGACACCTCGGGCATCGAGTCCTCGACGACAACTGAGGAGTCCGACACGTTGTCCTCTCCGACTCGACCGATGCATTCCAGGTCCACGTTTTCGAGCTCCGGTTCGGGAGCGAGCAGTTTAGCGCGACGTGCGACCTTCAGCGCTGCGTTCCTAGCCATGGATTTTTTCCTCACTACCGCCGACATTCGACGGCAATGGGAGCAGGAGTCGGGGAATTCTAGCACTTTCCTCACGTGCAGAATCCCTAGGCAGACAGGACAGGCCTTGTGGGTGTCCGTCATCGAGAGGGAGTAGCCACATCCACTGGAGCATGGGCGCGAGCGAGGACTCGTCGTCCTGGTCTTCTTCCTCTTTGTCCTCCATTTCCCCTTCTCGGGAGCCATGTCCGGAGACGAGAATATTAGAAGTTGGTCCTAGTTTCCTTTTGTTCTAAGCCGTTTTCTCCGTCGTCTTGCTTTCGCTGGTTAGCCTGCTAATGTTAGCAGGAGGTTGTGACGTAGTTAGCGCCGTCGAGCGAAGCAGCTGCGGAAAGAGAAGAAAACCTTGAGGTAAGTAGAAAAACGCTGGACTAGCTTTCGCCAGCCCAGCAATACGCAGGAAAAATTCTCTGTATGCTCAGTGTAGGGAGCAAGCTCACCTCAGTCGAGCGATGCGACAACAGAGAAGTCCCACAAAGTTCAGGTGTTAAGCGAGGTGAAGGGCAAAAAAGAGAAAGATGGATGGGCGTCAGCCGCTTAAATACCCAGAGGGCGGGGCCTCTGGCGCTGCGTTGACGCCCCTGCTGTAAATGTATGAATGTATTCCTTCAGGTAATCGCGTGGGGGCGCAATTCCCATAGCAAGTATGTTGCACCGAGAGACCAGACTGAAAGGGAACTACAAAACACACTAATAAACAGAAAAGGAGAGCAGACAAAAAAAAAACACATTGTCATCCCTTATGTGGCTGGAGTATCAGAGAATTTAAGAAGGATTTTCAACAAACACAACATCCCAGTAAATTTAAAACCCTGCAGGATTCTCAGACAGAGGCGGGTCCACCCTAAAGACAAAACACCCATACACAAACAGAGTGGTGTAGTGAATGCGGTCCAGTGCAGCGAGGACTGTCCAGACCTCTACATTGGAGAAACTAAACAGTGTCTTCATAGACACATGTCCCAACACAGGAGAGCCACCTCCTCTCGCAGCACTTTGAGATTTTCATTAATGAAAAGTGCGTTATAAATTGAATTCATTATTATTATTATTAAAACTCAGCTGTTCACCTCCACCTCACGGACAAGGGACACTAATTTGAGGACCAGAATGTGCACATTTTGGAACGTGAACACAAATGGTTTGAGAGGGGGCTGAAGGAAGCTGTTTATGTTAGGAGAGAAAAATGGTCTCTTAACAGAGGAGGAGGTCTCAGATTCCAACTTTCAAAACATGTATAATGCTGCTTTAGGACTGATTCCCAGACGATTTTCACACCGGATGGGAACAGAGGAGCCTCATCTGTGAATTAGACTAACAACGACCCTAAGAAACCCCTACTGTTAAGGTGTGAGGTGCAATTTGCCAATCTACATAGGTATGTGTGTATCTTATCTCAACCTTTAAAACCTGAACATCACACTCTCTGCTCTTTGAATTGAGAAAGCTCCTCGGATGAAGATCAAAACGTCTTCTGTTACAAATAAAGTCCAGTTGTTTTTGTATTGAACGTTTTTTGAATTTATCCTTAACATGTGTTTGTTTCTGTGTTTGTTTGTCTTTCCTTTCTGTCCTCTCAACTCAGCTGGTCAAAGCGGATGGCCGCTTGTCCTGAGCCTGGTTCTGCTGGAGGTTTTTTCCTTTTATAATGGAGTTTTTCCCTTTCCACTCTTGCCACTGTGCTTCCTCAGGATGGGAGACTGCAACAAAACCAAAATTCAACTTGTCTGCTGGCTTCCATAGATAGAGAACTTTATTGATAGGCTTTTCTATGTATGTGAATGTTCCTGTAAAGTGCCCTGAGACAACTTTGTTGTGATTTGGTGCTATATAAATAAACTGAATTTAATTTAATTTAATTTAACCCAGCAACAAACAAGGAGCTACTGTATAGTCTTTAGTAAGATCTGAACATATTCAGGATTTTGGAGAGGCATATTTGGAATTATATAATTTATTACCCATACTTTTCTCTATCACATGTTAGCAGAAACATAAAGGGAATATAATAATCTCCTCTTTCTGTGAACAATGTAATGTTTCAAATGAGCATAATAGCCAAAGCCTTGGTGCAATAGCTATTGTCTTTGTGAGACAAAACACAAAACATTTCTTTTGAACAACCAAAAATGTAATCACTTCAACATAAAATTGAAAAAAACAAAAAAAACAAACAAAAAAAAACAATTGGTTGATTTTCTGAATATTAGACAAAAGTGAATACAATGTACATTTCAGAATGCTACATTTTTTTTTAATGGCAGAGATCATTAACTTTGAGATGAACTTGTGAAAGAACTGACAATGTTTTTTTTATTTTTCAAAAAAGGGTGAGTTATGAAATGTTTAAAAACCACTGAAACAAAGCACATTGTTGTGTTTAGCTTAAACACTTCTGGCACACAGTAAGGACAAATTTAAATATTGTGTGATAAATCAGTGTAGGAAGTGAAACATCCATATAAAGCTATTTTTCATTCTCCATACCACTTCATAGACATAAAAATATGTAAAGTAAATAATGCAAATAGAACACAATGCCACAACTACTAGCATATGAATCACATGAGTAAGGTGTTTTAGGGCAGGTTGTGACACTGATGCACACGTTTATGGCCTCTATCTGAACCCAGCGTGAATGTAAATGTCAAAGCTTAGCTGTATCTAGAAGCAGATTTGATTGCTTGAAAATTCTTGGAGGGAGAAAGGATAGTAGACTGGGTGATACGTGGGTTGATGCATCAAGATAATTCATTTTACATCTTTTTGATGGACCCCTCCTCAAAGCAGTCATCATTAAAATGAAAAATCCCTTTAATAAGTCAGCCGCAATGTTCATTATGCCATTATGTGGGTGTGCAACATCTCTTCTTTTATAAGTGGATTTTTCTTCTTTGACTCTCTTGGCAGCCATTAATAGAGTTGAGCAGGGACGTTTCAGCCAGTCAACTTATGAATAGATCATTATTCTGTTGCAGTGTCCTCGTGAAAAAGTGTGAACACTGGCTCAGGTAACCTGTGTGCCAAAGGCAGAAATGAACAATTATCATAACATGTGTCTCCACTGCCATTGATGAAAGGATCTTTTTAATAAGGGCGATTACTGTAACCATGTGCAATTTAACCTGATCGACTCAATAGGTGATGGGACTTTAATGCTAGAAAAACAGTGTCCACCTGAAAGGCTCAGGCCAAAATTGATTATGGCAGAATTAAACATTTAAGTAATCACTGCACTTAGCTAAATGATTTTGTAATGAATAATAGATGAGATGGAAGGCAGACAGGGTAATAGATGGTTTGCGGAATAATATCTGGCCATGTGATATTCAGCCATGCCTCTATATTCACAAGGGCACACGTTTTTAACAACACCAACTCTCACTTTACTCTCCTGTGAATAAGGCAAAGCGACCTACTCCTCTCACCCCACCCCACCCCCACACTTACCAGGCTCTGGGATTGTTGGGGTTTTAATCAATTCACATTACTCTTGTGGACTGTTCAATGTGAGTGCAGTACTTATTCCCCAAGAGCTAGACAACCATTGAGCAGTTTGCTTAAGTATTTAGAATAACTATTTGAAACTTTAATTATTTTGTTCATTCTAGTGTGTTTCAATTTGAGAACAGATAGATAACATAAACAAATCTGAATCTACAAAGTACATTGCACATCCAAATAACATAATTTTCAAATCTAAACAAAGTTAAATCTGGTCCTCTGGACATTCAAAAACAAAGAAAACAATGAAAATTTTTTTTTGTAGAAACGTTTCGTCTTTCCTCCGAAAGACTTCTTCAGTCTGAAGTGCTGTACTGGATATCCTAACTGGGCCTTCCTGAAAGCAGAGAAGAAACCCAAACAGGACTCCAGCCAGCTATCAGGTGAAAAAGAGGAACCCATGCAAACCCAGACCAGTGGTCGTTCCGTATGCTGCGGGAGTTTCAGAGTAACTGAAATGTTTATTTTCTAATCTTAACGTTCCAGAGGCTTTTAAACCCCAAAATACATCACGGCAAAGACTGGTTCATCCCAAAGATCCAGTCCCCTGGCACAAACAGAGTAATAATGTGTATGCTGTTCAGTGTCAGGAGGGCTGTGATCAGTCTTAAGGCTTCAGTATAGCTCTGCGTTTGGACGTACGCCGCTCTACGCCGTTTGTATGCAGAGGCACACGCGTATCCCCGCAGGGCATGTACGCGCCAGGCTCAATTTTTACGACCACCAACGCAAACGCGTTGTTGCACAATAAACTGCCCGGCACCTGACTATTTTGTATGCAACACAAATGTATTAAATTCCCCTTCTTCATCCCTGATCTGGCCTTTTCTTTTGTTTTTTTGCCAAAAGTCAAGTGATCGCTTGCTCCTCCGCTGACTCCATGATTGAAATGATGAGGAAATGAATGAATTTGTCACGAGCAAATTAAACTCGGGTCCAACGTGGCTGCGTGAGGTTCTGCAGATTTGCTGGTGTAATGATCTGATGTGTGGGTTGCAGGACCAGCGCTCCCTGTTTTTAGTTTATTTTAGAACTTTTTATTAACATATAAACACAGAACACCACTGCGGCAGAAGTTGCCAGCTCTCGCCTTTTTTTTCCAAGCGACCTGTCAATCAATTCAGTAGGCGTGTCGGCAAATGACCAATCAGCAACCTCAATTTGTCCCGTAGGTAAACGCTCTGCCCTGCAGCTGCTCAAACAACTTCAAGAATTTGGTGCAAAAATGCTGGAGCCTCACGCTGAACTATGGGAGTGAACTGCCTGCTTAATTTACGCCCGTACGGACTGGCGTATGGCCGTGCGCAGAGCTATACTGGAGCCTTTACATCGGTGAAACTAAAAAAATACTGGCCAAAAGGATGGCCCAGCACAGAAGATCAACATCATCAGGTCAGGACTCTGCTGGTCTACACTCATCTCCAGGCCAGCGGTCACTCTTTCAGGGATGAAGATGTTTACATCCTTGATACAGAGGAACGATGGTTTGAGAGAGGAGTAAAGGAAGGCATATTTATGAAGAGAACTTTTCTATCATTAAACAGAGGTGGAGGCCTCCAAGTTCAGCTGTCCCCCTCTTACAATGCTGTTATTGCTAGTATCACTCAGCCCCTTGTGAATAGCAAACAACCATCAGGGTGCTAACAATCCATCGTTAGGCTGATGGTCCTCCTTGACCATGTGAGCAGCTAGTTTTGGCTGTCAGCAGCTAACTGGTTGATCCACTATGAGAAGGTACTATTTATAAGACTGAGCTGAATACAGCACCTCAGACTGAAGAAATCTTCAGTTTCTACAATTTTTATTTATTTATTTTTAATGTCCAGAGGACCAGACTTAACTTTTTTTTTTTTTTTCTACCTGGATTGTTGAGCATGCATCAGGATATGATTTTAAAATGTTGAAAATGAATCTAAAGACAGAACTGCAGCAATTGTTTTTTTGCACCATCTTTTGGTGGCTGCCACTCCACTTGGTCCTGGCTTTGAAGCAGCAGATAAAAAAAAATCTGTTGTCTGATAGAGCGTAAGGTCAATAAGGCCTGTCCACATGCTCACAGTCATACATGTATGCACACATCACACAGACTGGGTTGGATACCAGTGTGTGAGTGGGTAGGATGGCTTCTTCAATCACTTGATGTAAATAAGCTGAGGCCCGCTGCAATTTACAACATGGCCCTGTCGTGTCTGATAAATCCAGCCCTGTCTCTGTGTTTATCATGTCAAGATGACTTCGCTTCTGTCCCTCTTTAGTCTCTCCATCTCACCCCTTGTGCACACGCTGTGCTCGTAGCCACTCATTTCCTCATTGAGGAGGGTGCTGGTGGGTGTAGGGGATGTGGGGCTACATGAGCAAGACAGCTTGGTAATTAGTTCTCAAGCCTGCTCTTGCTAAATATTCCTGCTTAATGACAAGGCCAAGTGGGTGCACTATGCCTAACGGCCTGAGGTTCAGTCTGCTTCTACATGCTCTGATCATAATCCAGACCTGCAGTGAAACTTTGGCACAACGCAACAAATGGAATAAAAAAAAAACGGTGAATAATTAAAAGAGAATAAGTATTGCGGCACACTTTGAATTGCACATCAAAAGAAGTGATTTGTCAGCCATCAATAGTGTTTCCAGAGGTAAGACCATCTCCCACTCACGCCTTTCTCTCTCTGTCTCTATGTCTCACTCTCATTTAGTTAGATGATTGCTTCTTGTAGCCCCAGGGACCGATAACAACCACCAAGTCTATTACTTCCTACAGCCCTTACTTCTACCAATATGAAACACTCAATAACAACTGGGCCTACCTCATGTTCACTCCTATAGTCTATTAGCAAGACTCCAATTCTATTCAGAAGCATGTGTCGATACAAGGGAACCCCAGAGTAACATTAGCCTTGTTGAAATGACTCAGGAGAATCAAGCAAGTCAAGTCAGCGCCATCAAAATGCGAGTAATGAAAGTTTTTTTTTTTTCTAATGAGATACAAGTTAAGTTCATAAGCAGCAAAACAAATGCAGCAGGGTTGATGGGTGAGGCAGGTTTGTACATTTTAAAAGCCCTCTTGTAGCGATAAATGATGGAGATATGGAACTGCAGTCTCGTTTGAAGTGCTGTGCAAAGGTCTTTGTGTTGCTCTGGTGATTTAACTGCCAGACGCTGTGCACCCAGATGCTAAATTCACCTTCTCCTGAATCCAACAGGGCTCAGTGCATTCAAACATCTTAGGGCTCAGGTGTTAATTTATGCCTGTGAACCACTTTTCCCCTTGACTACACAGCCCGACCCCAACAAAGCATGTCCCACAGTGTCTCTAAACCTCCATCCAAAAGGGACATGTATTTGAATAAAATTCCCACCATATAACTTTTAGGGGAAATAATAATAAAATGGAAATCACTAAAACTAGAGCCAACAGAATGAGGCAGATTTTGAAAGATTTAACAGTAGTTAGTTACTCACATATCACAGCGGAGAGGACAGATAACGAAACCATGAGTGGAAATCACAAATGATCACCTGCATAGAAACAGTTGCATCTTGCATCAGCAATGACTCAAACACAATGGTTGAAAGAAGAAAAGCAAAAATAGATAAGTTAACACAAGGCAAAATACAAAACACATTCATGTGGGCCAATTTTATGTGTATTGCATTAGCCATTACTAAAGGGACAACAATGGGATCTCCATTTCCTTAAAATGTATTTGCTTTGTGCCAGAATAAGCATGCCTAATTGATGATTCCATCTTAGTGCACCACTGTGTTTTTCTTGAAAAATGACTGTAGAAGAGGGAGGGAGATGCTTCTGTGTGGTTGAGGTAAGGACAGCTGATGGCCAGTTAAGCCAATGTGTTTGTGGTTGAGGGAGTTTCTGGGGCATGGCCTTCTCGGCTGTTTACTGGACGTCATCAGCATCTGAGACCCCAAAACTTCAGTTCATTATTGATGATCTGCAATGTCACAGCAGTCCATTTGCTTCATTGTTTATCCATCACCTGAGACATCAGCCCGTATGCCCCCACACACACACACAAATGAAAAGACCTTCCTAAGCTGTTTTCTTATTACTCCCTGTCACTCCTGCTGGGCAGAGGGCACATTTTGAATGCCCCTGAAGATGTAGACAGTGGGTGGAGGAGAGCACTGTGGGTGGCTCTGCGTTCAAAAGTAATCAGGGGATCCAGTGCGACAAGTCTTGTTGCAGCATTTCATTCACAAAGCTCCCTGAGCTGCCAACAGGATGACAGAAGAAGAGGCCTTGTAAACAAAAAAAAAGTATATCAAAAAGAAAAAAAAGAATAACTTCATATCCAGAGAGAATGAGTAGAAGATGATTCACTTTGTTGTCCATCTTGACAGTAAGCCAAAGAACAAGAGGCTTGTAGTTCAAAGGCAGCCAGCCGTGGCACCTCTGTTGGAAACCTGGAGGGACTGTGTCATTACATTTAGAGCTGTTTGGAAACAGCTTTCATCACATTAGCTTTTTAAGCAGCCATTTTCTTGGCGCCACAGTTTGCACTGCAGCATGTCTGTCTGTCATTTAGGCACTTAAGACAGGGATCTAAAATATATTTAGAGAAAAAAAGAAATCCAATAAAACAAAATCACTAAGCATGCACACAGGGACATATTAGCTGGTGAGTTCAAACTACTAATACTGACAAGGAAGGGAAGAATTGGGTGTGTATGGGGATTTACTGTAATTTTTCTTTTCCAAGAAAACACAATGTATCTATGCAGCTCTATTTACAGGAGATATCCTAATACCTCACCAAAGCCAGAATCAATAAAATACAATTTTTGCAGGACAATCCAATGCTGATGGTTGAGAGATGGGAAGGTGGCAGATTAAAGCATTCAATGGCAAAATGCTTAAAGGTGGGAGGGCTAGGAAAGAGTCTGAATTGTCACTGCTGTGTGGGCTTGTTGCCTTCCCTGGTGGTAATAGCAGTTTAAAGCCCTGTTCACAATGCCCTATTATTTACCATGCTCTTGTCTTTTTTTAATTTTTTTTTATTGATCACTGAAACCCCTGGGCTTTGGCAATAGTTAATGTGCTAATGTGCTGTATGACTCTAGCTGGAATGACATAGCTGATATGCTTATCCTCATATAAATGCTTTCAATCTTAAGAAGCAGGCTGTAACCTTGAAAAACAAAACAATGGCAGCGTTGGAGTCCACATTCACATTCACGGCAAATGCCACCAACAAATCAAATGAACAGCAAGTCAACAGTAGTTGCTTTGAAAAGGAGCCTCTAGAGAAGCGTATAGCCAAGGTCACAATGCCCGGGAGCCACTGGGGTTCAGATGTAATAGATTTAAATTGGATCGCAGATGACTGATCTGCTGCAAGTCACAAGTGTTTCTGCAACATGCCAACACTGATAATTCCATATACAAGTAATCGGTGATTACAAACAACCTTGAGGAAATATCAACTTGATGTCGTGTGTGGCGGGCTTGCTGTGCGTTCATATTTTCTGTGGGCATGAAGTGACTCACAGAGGAGGGGAGGTAGGCAGGTGGGGTATGTCGGTGTCACCGCACACCTCCTGAACCACCTTCCACCCTCTAATAAGATTGAGCACCAAGCCAAGCTAAACAACACCCAGACATTGAGACGCCACCTGAATAGAAAGGACATCTGCAGGCAAAAAGGGTGGAAAGAGGAGGTGAGACAGGGTGGCATGGGCAGGTAAAAAAATTTCATTCGCATCTCACTGTGGTGACAGATCCATCACAGTCAAGGATAGCTCAAAGAGCCCTTGTCAGGTAAATCAACTATGACTTTTATTTCCTGGGGCTGTGGAAGCACATGGTGGCTACTAAGACGTCCTGGGACAATATATTCTCAGAATGAAGGTATGGGGAATAGCCTAATGCACTCACATACACACACTGCAAAATATTTCCTGTCTTAAAGTATTTAGAATTTCAGTTCAAGACTTTGCTGCACAGATACAGCATTTTTTCTCTGTTAAAGCTAAGGCCAGTAATATATTTCAAAGTGAAAATGAAATTCATTTCAACAAAAAAAGCATACCGTAGTTTAGTTTAAACATTTAATTCCCTTTTACTTTTTTCACTTTTATCTTACAAACAACAATTTTATTTTAAATTGTGCTTGAATATTTTCTTTCAACATATTATTGATCCCATCTTCAGGAAGCAAATGTCATGGGACTAACCTGATACTGGTATTGCTCAGTCACTGCTGTGTGTGAGTGCTGTACAATGGATACAGGCATGTGGCTCTGCCCTGCAATGGCCTTCTTTTCACCCAAACTCATTTACTTGAAATGATTTCAAAAGTTTTTTCACAGTCTGTCTGCCTCAGGTAGATGTTGCTCTTACAGGACATCAGTGTAATCCTTTACATAATGACTAAAGATTAGATTAGGGTTCTCTGTTTCTTGTCTAGTAAAGTTTACCCAGCTATCACGGAGCCTTTTTTAGTTTACAAAAACATCCATTTGTTGTTTTTAAAAGTGTTAAACCACAGTTACAGTAAGAATAACAACTCTATTGCATATCCAGTGGTTCTTAAACGTATTTATCGGACCCCTCCCTTTAGAGAAACAAAAATGCCAGTTAAAGTTAGAGGGTGACATACAGTACTGTACTTTTGGTTTAATCTTGGACTTATTGTTATTATTATCAATATTTGACTCCAAGAACTTGATCAACAGAAAGAGTGAGTCACACCAAGAGA
>JBBPBX010085123.1:0-15153 GCA_038048925.1 Garcialebias charrua
TCTGCATTAATGGTGCCTTTCCAGACATGTAAGCTGCCCATGCCACAAGCGCTCATGCAACCCCATACCATCCGTGATGCAGGCTTCTGAACGGAGCATTGATAACAACTTGGGCTATCCTTGTCCTCTCTGGTCCGGATGACATGGCATCCAAGTGTTCCATAAAGAACTTCAAATTGTGACTCATCTGACCACAGAACTGTTTTCCATTTTGCCGCACTCCATTTTAGATGACCCCTGGCCCAGTGCAAACGTCTGAGCTTGTGGAGCTTGCTTAGAAATGGCTTCCTTTTGCACTGTAGAGTTTTGGCTGGCAATGGCGGATGGCACGGTGGACTGTGTTCACTGACAATGCTTTCTGGAAGTATTTCTGAGCCCATTCTGTTATTTCCTTGACAGTAGCATTCCTGTTTGAGGTGCAGTGACGTTTAAGTGCCCGGAGATCACGAGCATCCAGTAGAGATTTACGGCCTTGACCCTTACGCAAAGCGATTGTTCCAGATTATCTGAATCTTTTGATGATGTTATGCATGGTTGATGATGATAACTTAAAAGTCTTTGCTATTTTATGCTGGTAACACCATTCTGGTATTGCTGCACAATCTTTTTGCGCAACAATGGTGGAATTGGTGTTCCTCTTACCATCTTGGCTTCTGAGAGACACTGACACTTTGAGAAGCTCTATTTATACCCAGTCATGTTGTCAATTTACCTAATTAGTGTTAATTGGTCTTCCAGCTGTTCGTTATAAGCTCAATTTCCTTTTTCCACCCACTTATTGCTACTTGTCCCCACTTTTTAGGGATTTATTGACAATGTGAAATTTTGAATCAACATTTTTTCTTTAAAATTTTACATTTACTCAGATTAAACTTTTGATCTATCATCTATGTTCCATTACCAATAAAATATTGACATTTGCCATCTCCACATCATTGCATTCAGTTTTTATTCACAATTTGTTTAGAGTCACAACTTTTTTTGAATATACTAGAAAACTGATTGTCCAGTTTTTAATGTTTTTAGTCAAAAATTAGGACATGCTTTCCTTTTGAGTTAATGTACAGTGTTTCCCCTACCATTATAGAAGCAGGGTGCTGCCCCACCACGTCAACAGAACTGAGCGCCCCGCCTACCAAAGTGAACTTGCCCCCCTCCCACTCCCACCCGGCACTGATATAGCACTAAGGTAGCAGTATGAAATACAGGCTCCCTAGCTAAAAAGTTAAAGATGCCTCTTCCCTCATGCTGAATGCACCCTCCCCCCACCCCTGCTCAAAAACTGTTGTATAAGATTTGCTCAAACATGTCTCCATCCCTACCCATCAAGAAAAATCATGGATGAGATGAGCACCCCGCCATGGCAAGTTAACTAGGGGAAACACTGATGTATATTTAAATTTTTCAATTTGTACAAATCCTTTAAGGTTCTTTGTAGTCCACTATTGTCATCACTCTGTTAAATTCAAGTCTCTATTGCAAATCAGTCCGTAAGGCTCAGTGTGATTAACCTGTATAATTAAAGGTTGAATGAATTAATGAATTTGAATTTTAAAATGGAATTTTCTCAGATGAAATTCAATTAAGTGATGCTGAAGAGATGGAAAGTGAGAATGAATCAGATGACAATGATGAAGTACAAGTCCCAGTACAAGTCCCATCAGAAGAGTGCGAAGAAATGCCTGAGGAGACGCTTGACCAGCCTGTGGAAGCTGCAACAAACTCTACAACAACTGTTGACATCCACACTGGAAAAAATGCCCCTCTAAAAATAAGAAAAAAAAAATGTAAAATAAGATTTTTTTGCTTGAAATAAGCAAAAAAATCTGCCAATGGAACAAGTGAAAATTCACTTGACAAGATTCTTAAAATAAGACATTTTGTTCAAGTCAAACAAGATATGCGGAATCTTGAAACTAGCTACAAAAATCTAGTTTTGAGCAATATTTTACTACAATTGTGAGCTTTTATTGTCTTATAATAAGATTCTGATGCTCAAAAGTAGTATACTGGAGAAAAGTCTACTCTGAAAACAAGTTTAAAACAACTTAAAATTAGTTTTTTTTTTGATTGAAATAAGCAAAAAGATCTGGTAACAAGTGAAAACGATATGCGGAATCTTGAAACTAGCTACAAAAATCTAGTTTTGAGCAATATTTTACTACAATTGTGAGCTTTTCTTGTCTTATAATAAGATTCTGATGCTCAAAAGTAGTACACTGGAGAAAAGTCTACTCTGAAAACAAGTTTAAAACAACTTAAAATTAGTTTTTTTTTGATTGAAATAAGCAAAAAGATCTGGTAACAAGTGAAAACAAGATATGCGGAATCTTGAAACTAGCTACAAAACTCTAGTTTTGAGCAATATTTTACTACAATTGTGAGCTTTTCTTGTCTTATAATAAGATTCTGATGCTCAAAAGTAGTACACTGGAGAAAAGTCTACTCTGAAAACAAGTTTAAAACAACTTAAAATTAGATTTTTTTTTGACTGAAATACGCAAAAAGATCTTCCAACAAGTGAAAATTGTCTTGACACGATTTCTAAAAATAAGACATTTTATCTTTTTACAAGATAAACAATCTTAAACCTAGCTGCAAAAAATCTCATTCTTAGCAATATTTTACTACAATTGAGCGTGTGATGCTTAAAATTAGTATACATCCCTAAAACTTTTACTCATTTTTAGTTCTACAGATGTTTCAAATGTTTCTCCAACCCGTTATCAAATTTAACCAACAAACGTAATAATACATGTCTTGTCAAAACCTTCAAACATTTTCTGTAATGACAAAAAATGAAAGGTATTCTTTAACTTCAACACATTTATTTTATCACAATGGTTTCAGCAGCAATGCAACAACTACTACTCCCAATTACAACTGTAGTTAACACTTGATTATATTTTTAAAAAATAATATAAAACACCTTCAACAAAATAAAAACAATTTTTGCTATGAAAAATGGAGAGTATACTACTGGGCACCATGAAAAATGAGGGAGCCACTACAACTTCAAATGTTTAAACATAAAATGTCTTTGGGAAATGTTGTGATGGGCACATCTCCTACCGTGAGCAGGCAGTTGGACGAACACACAATCAGAATTGGACAGGAGAGGGAGAGTTTTCCTGGGGGCTTTGAGGTCCTGTTTTTCCTGAAACACAAAGACATATTTCTGTTGGCATGATGAATCATATTTTAAGATTGTGGAATATAAGCCAGATAAATAAATAAAATAAAGAGAGAACCTGTAAAACTATCATGTTAAATATGACGCGGTTGAAAATTTGGGTGCACTAACTGTGCTGGTGAACCAAAAAAAAGTTTAGAAACACCAGTGCAATCAGTGCAAGAAGTTAGTGTAGAACCATGGGAAAAAATGTATCAATTAAAAAAATGATTTTGAGTAAGATATTTCCAGCAACCTGCAAAGATTTTGTTTCTTTCCACCTTGAAATAGGTGATAGGTAATAAATATATTAGGCTTAGTGTATTACTAGTTGATGTTTTTCTTAGTTAATTCTAGATGTTATTACTGTTTTTCTCTTGCATTTGTTGTTGGATGTAACTGGGACCCCGTGTACATAATCTCGTTTTCATCACATGTACCACATGCGGTGCAAATGACAATAAAGACTCTCTGACTCTGACTCTGAAAACTTTAATATCCAAATACTATGTTAGGTTTATTCTTTAAAAAATACCAATTTCTCATTAACATTCAAATAATAATGCATTATTGTAATTAAAAAGATAAATTAATCTACATTTCTGGAAATGTTTGAATTATCAGAATAATCCAGGTTATCAATATTATACTTTTGATAACAATTTACCTTTGTCCACGAGAGGAAGACCTCGACCTCCAACGCCGCCTCTGAGAAAGGGACTGTCTTGGCCAGGTCTGACTGATCTGTTTAAAGCATGCAACAGCAAAATTGGTACACATCGCATCGTGAGTTAGATGAATTGTTACATCTCTAATTTTGATCATATTTAAATTAAATACCTTTGATCATTAGAAAGAGACTCAGAGGGACTCCTGCTACCATTGCATCCCAAGATTTGAGATTGAGTGCTTGAAGGGATGTCCATCGGGGTTCTTTCTGCATTTTAGAGGGTTTAAACATAAGTGTTAATATGTCAAAAATGTAAATTACTTTACACAAGGTTTCCAAGTACCCCAAGATGATAGTTGTGCAATATTTACCTGACTGTGCATTCATCCTTTTAGGAGGAGTTGGAAGAGCAAAGTCATCTATAATAAAACAGTCAACAGTAAAAAATAAATTAAAATAAAAGTGATTTTACATCTATAGTAAGTAATTAGCCTGTTACTGATATGGTGGTGATTGAAATACTACATAGATTTGTTCTTAAAAAAAGAAATAAAAGTTACATGGATTAGCTTATTATGTGCAGGATGTGGCTTATTTTTATTGTGAAATATGTAACAAAAAGTGTAAGTGACTTAGCTGTGCGTTTGCAGTAAGAACAATTGCATACCTCCAATGATTCTAGAATTGTCAGCCCACCTTGTGTGACATGACCCACCACCAAGGTATAACTATCCTCTTTTGATGTGGTATACCCCCAAATTAATCAGTGGTGAAAAAAAATTTAACATACCCTCACAAGGAAAAACATTTCTAGACTTCTTGGTAGCTTTTTGACCTAAAATAAATAAAAAAATATACATGCTGTAAGACAGTAGTCATATTTTGAACAAACTATACCTGTGAAGGAAATTTTGTGACCGATTGTCAGATGCAGTTTTGTATTTCATACTTTTTGATCATTGCAGCCATAACGTTAAAACAGAGAATTGGTGTCTTATCATACGAGGCCTTTCCGTGTGCATAACAAAGTTGGTTACGTTCTAATGTCTGATGCAAACGGTACCACCTTCATGCAACCACGAAGTCAGGTTGATTCATCATTATTGCAGAAGAGGTTTTCTGGGAGTTCTTGAGTTTGCAGCTCTGAGAGAGCCTGGGACAGCTTAGGCTCGGTTTTGTCTTGCTTTTCCGATAAGGCCAAGGTTTTTTACTCTGAGGCCTGATGCTGCCTGGCTTTGGCTCACTGTTTGGCTTTGCAGTTCCACAAATTAATGCAACAATAAACGGCTCTAACTTTTTCACACTGCAGAGAATGGGCAAAATTTGTACATTTGATGATTTAAATAATGGTACACCATCTACATTGAAATTTAGCTGTATCTCATTTTCTGTTGAAAAAAAATTGGGATACTGTGAGCACATTTTCAGAAGTCCTGTCTCCACACCAAAGTTTTGATACTTTGCATTTCACTTTCTATTTCTCTCCTACATTTTTTTTCTTTTTTCTGTTGTTTGTTGTTTAATGTACAGGTAGTCCCCGATTTACGAGCGAGATCCGTTACAACGAGGCGCTCGTAAACCGGAAATCTCGTAATTTGGAACGGCCGCCATGTCTCTCGTAAATCCGGAATTTCGCTCGTAAATTGGAACGGTTTCGCTAGCGCGACTACAAACACTCTATTTTCATCCAAAAACTGCTTATGAGTGCATAAAAATGATCGGAAACGTGTGTCCATATGCTTAGCTAACTAACTGTGGTGAAAAAACACATGAAAACTCAGTATTTTTTTCGTTTTTTCCAAAAATTCGCCAGCTCGTAAGTCTGGAACCTCGTAGATCAGAGCGCTCGTAATTCGGGGACTACCTGTATTTGTATCATTGCTGTTCATCATTCTTTAGTTTGTAGCAGGTCGCTTTTGTAAATGAGCCCTCGAGGCTCAATGAGATTTACCTGACTAAATAAAGGTTGAATGAATGAAAAAGTAGAGGAACTGGCCACCACATAGATCTGTGACGTCTATTTCACTGGGATTTCCTAACAGGGTTCTGGCATCTTTTGGTAGCCGGTGTCCATGTTTGCGTAGCACCAATAGCAGCTCATCTACTGATGTGCATGTCACCTTATTCTTTACAGCCCATTTAACCAAATCACTTCTCAGATCACTTGGTTCCTCCTCGGACAAAGTTCCAATTTCTACATCACTTTCACTACTGTATCACTGTTTGGCAGGAGGCAATCATCTTGATATTCATCTTCTCCTGTATCAGGTTGGTTGTGTATCTGTATGTCTATTGGGCTATCAGCAAAAGAAAGTTCTGGGTTCTCATTTGAGGGACCTGGATTCTCTTCTGAGTCACTAGACTCCACCAGTCGTCTCCATTTTTTGTGATACATCTGGGAGTGAAATAAAAACCAACAATATTTCTAAGCCTAAATGTTTTATAAATAGAAACATTAAATTTTAAAATAAGAAGTGAAAACAGTCAATCATTTTTAAACATATTTCAAATTAACCTGTCTAATTTTTTCAAAAATGTAAAAAATTACTTTTTTACAGGATTACAGTACTTTCAGATCAAAATGGATGGCTGGGTTAGGTTTGGAGACAACTCACCACTGAAGGCGACTTGGATCGTGTTTTTCCAAATCTGTGGAAAAGAGCAAGGAGAGGAATGTGAAATCTCAACCTTATTTTAAAAGTTTGTGGATGGAAAGTATGTCAATATACCACATTCACCAACAGAGACATTGAACATTCTTGTTTAGACAAATACCCATGAAGCAGGTGTGTTTGGGGCCTCTGCACATTCTCCATCAGCAGTAGATTAATACCCCTCTGCTTAGTTCATGTAACATTAACATTTATCTTTGTGTGACCACAGCCAATGCTGACAGATATAAGAGGGGGAAATGTTTTTTTTTTAAGCACATGATTAAAAAAAGTCATTAATGATGGGCAGTACATGTATAGGGGATAAGTTTTATCGTTTAATGTTAAACATATTTCTGAGACATTTTAGGCTTAGTGGCTGAAGAGTTATGACACTGTTTTATACACCGTTTACTGATTTTATATGCTCAGGAAATGTTACTGTTTGATTAAACTATTCTCTCTGGACTTTAGACAAACACGAATTACATGGTTTACTAGTTTAGTTACCATCGGAGCCCATTTTTCATATAATCATAACTTAATCAAGTAGTTTCTCTTCATCCAGTGCAGGTAACATAGTTACTGCCGCTGGTCCACAGACAACAATACATTGTGCTCGATAACCAGAACACATCACACATAATATATATACTACTATGATAGACTACATTATTACTTAAAGGCTAATACACTTAGAGTTCACATCTAGAAAACAGTTTTACTGATTTAAGACTCTGCTCGCACATCCATCTACAGAGATAACGCACACCAGAACACCATATCTTAGTCAGAAGAGAGGCCACTGTATGCATATAAATGTATTTTATGTCTGTACGCTGATTAATCATTATGCCTGTCATAATAAATTCTTTTTTATACAAATACTCTCTCTCTCCTTTTGAGCACCTATTTAAGAGTTTAGGACTCTTCGTGGCCTAACAGAGCAAACAAAAACATTAAACTCCAGCTCTTTTTTTTCCAACCAGCTCATTTAGCATACCATCACAACAGTCCAGTGTTAGCTGGACACTGCTAGCCCCAGGCCCTACATGCGTTCCGCTCCAGTCCGACCTCCGCAGCAAATACGCACTCATTTTAATCAATGAGACTGTTACTGGCTCCGCACGGCTACTGTGTAGCTAGCTCGGACGGTAGCTTGCAGTCCGAGCTAGCTATCTCGAAAAAATCGCCTCGAAATGTACAGCTCGAAAATATCGGCACAGCTAGTAAGCCGTTGGTAAATTCTGCTGTTGACTGTACGCCCCAAAATAATCGTTCAAAGTTTGTCACGAGTTTATTAACTAATGTGATTTACAAAACTTTACTTACTGTTGTATGCTGAGCCCGCGCAGACGATTACGAATTACTTCACGCATGCGCACACCGTTCTTCTTCTTCTTCTTCTTCTTCTTCTTCTTCATGGGGTATAATGGCGGTTGGCAAAACACTTTAGGTGTGCATTACCGCCACCACTGGTATGGAGTGTGGTTCTTCATGGGATAATGTGTACGCCTGATTAAACTATAGGTATGTATTTCAAATTCTATTAAACAACTTTGTTTTCTTAAAATATCTAATTATAATTTGGATATGTTTACTCTCTAAGTTATGTTGTAGTGCAGCTATTATGTTAAACTTTTCTTTTATCTCTTCAAATTCTCTCTTCATATATTTACGGTCTTGATCATAGTTTTGACATTCCTGTAGAACATGTTGCAATGTTTCATCTTGTCCACAGTGCTCACATTTGCCTGTATTGTGTTTCTTTATTTGAAATAATGAATAATTAAGTCCTGTGTGTTCAAATCTTAGTCTTGTTATTAATCTTTCCTCCTTTCTGCTCCTTCTTCCAGTTCGTGTTTCACCTACTGTCATTTTGATCCCATAAAACCATCTTCCTTTACTTTCTTCATCCCATCTTTTCTGCCATTCTTTCTTCAGTCTTTGTTTAATGATACTTTTTGCCTCTGATTTACTTGTTTTTACTGTGAAGTTGATCTGAGTTTGAGTTGCCTTCTTTGCCATCTTATCTGCTGTCTCATTTCCTTTTATCCCAATGTGTGCTGGTACCCATAAAAATGTTATTGTTAATCCCATTCTTTGTGTACTAAATAACTAATAACTAAGGAGTGCCAGTGCCAAGGAGTGCGAAGGAGTGCCAAGGTGTGGGAAGGAGTGCGAAGGATCCCTTTTTTACTATATTTTTTCCCCTTGTCCCAAACGTAGAAAAATATGTTTATAGTAAATGGAGCTTATTTATGTAGCGTTTTCCAGCCCCCTATGAGGGGCCCCAAAGCTCTTTACAATACCAACCATCCACCCATTCATACACACATTCATACACCGGTAGCGGCAGACCCATGCAAGGCGCCATCCAGTCCTACCGGGAGCAACTCGGGGTTAAGTGTCTTGCCCGGGGACACAACGACACATGGGGAACCAGGATTCGAACCTCCAACCTTCCGATTGGGGATGACTGCCATTACCACTACGCCACGGCTGCCCCACGGCCGCTTAATCTGTCCTAACCACATTTATTTTATTAAAATCAATTATATGTTAAATTATATGTTAAAATAAATATGTGAAATGAACCTGCATTATTTGTCTATTTAATATAAACTGCACAGTAGGTATGTTTATGTAGTATTCAGCCTTGGAAAAAAATACAATGTAGAAAATGTTAATGAACTATTGGTTTAAAGAAATTGTATTAGGACAATGGAGTCTGTTCAAAGTTAAACAGAACCTGTATAAAAAATAGAATGATTAATACTTTGAGTGGGCATGCTGATCAAAGAAACAGATTTGTCTTAATTCAAGTTAGTTTGTTATCTTGAAACAAGATTTTTCACATTTTACAAACCTCATGACAACTGCAAATGTTAATGAAATGTCAAAAAAGCTTGTTTCAAATAAGAAATGACTCAAAACAAGATATTTTCAAGACTTTTTGCCTTATCAAGATTTTCAAGATGCATTGTCTCAAAACAAGTTGTTATGTCTTACTTAGAAATATGTTTTTGACTTATATTAAGTGTGATAAGAGGTTTTGACTTGAAATTAGAAAATTTGACTTGGTAAGATTTTACGTTTTTGCAGTGCATGACAATAATGATGATGGTACGTTATTTCAACCCAAATTTCATACGTTCCCATGACAAGACTTTTTTAAACGAGTACCCTGATGCATGCTTAATAATCCAGTTAGAAAAATATTTAAAAAAAAGCTAAGTCTGGTCCTCTGGACATTCAAAAAATAAAACAAAACAACGAGGTTAAGTCCGGTCCTCTGGACGAATTATTCAGTAAATAAGAATAAGGACCTGACTTAACCTTGTAATTTTTTTGTACCTGGATTATTAAGCATGTATCAGGATTTTTTTTTAAACTTTTGTGTTATGTTTTCTAGAAGTGTCATCATCCAAAATGGATGAAGCTGTCCCTTCAACTAAAGGTAAGGCAGAGTTTAATGAGGAAGAGCATAAAGTCAAAATACTATACATAGAGATGGAAGACAAAAAAATCCAAAAACATATTTATATGCATGGCGGGGGTGGATGAGGTAGCTCGGTGGTCATTGCCATGGTCTCATAGTCCTGAGGTGGCAGGTTCAAGCCCAGGTTGCATCAAGTAGGACATTTGTTGTAAAACAATAGTCATTTGTTTCAATCTTTCCATTTTTTTCACAATTTTTAAAACTCAAAAGCTGCCAAGATACATGAGAACAAGTTGTTGACTACAATGATTATGAATGATAGTCAAAAAGTAAGTAAAATAAAGTCTACATTTATGTAAAATCCACATTTTAGTTAAAAAAGTGAAACCTCATAATAGCCTATCAATGACCATCATCTACGATAGGCACTGATACATGAAGTTAACATTAGTTCTAAAATAACAGCCGTTTTAGAACTAATGTTGACTTCATGCATACTGTGGTGAACCTTGAAGAAGGTAGAAGCAGAAAGAAAACATGGATGAAAAGTCTTTAGTTGTTACTAATTTCTTTGTATTTTCCTTTTAAACTCTAAGATTTTTAGTCCGTCACATTGACACCATTTGGTCCAATGTATTTATGTATCATGGGTAAAACATGTAACAAAATAAAATGTTAATGTTGATTTTTATGATTTTCCCTCAGCCTGTAATCTGATAAATTATTTGTCTAAAGTTCTGATGAATTTTGAGTTGCCCAACTACTAAATATACATTTTTTTGTTTCCTCCTTGTTTTCTAGCGAAAAACTCAAGCCCAGGACCAAGAAGAGTAACAAAGAGAAGTTGGTCGAATGCTGAAGTGGCTGCTGTAATGCGTCATTTCAGAAGGCACATAAGTAAAGGAAAACTGGCCAGTAAGAATGAATGCAGCCACTGTAAGATGGTTGAGAGCCCTGTGTTGGATCAAAGAACAGTTCAAAATATAAGAGACTTTGTGAGAAACCGGGGAATAACTGAAATGAGACAAAAACGGAAACAAAACTTATAGATGTGTTACTGTATCTAAAAAAACAAGTCTGGTCCTCTGGACATTCCAAAACAAAACAAAAAAATAGAAATGTTTCGTCTTTCATCCGAAAGACTTCCTCCGTCTGAGATGCTGCATTCAGCTCTGTCTCATAAATAGCACCCTCTCACAGTGGATCAACCAGTTTGCAGGTCCTTCTTGATCATGTGAGCAGTTGGTTTTGGCTGTCATCAGCAAACTGGTTGATCCATTGTGAGAGGGTGCTATTTATGAGACTGAGCTGAATGCAGCACCTCGGACCGAGGAATGGTCAGAGATGGTGTCTAATAGTGGCTGGAGCACTATAAATCATGCCAAGTACAATAAGGCCATTAACATTATCATTCACTGAAGATTTTAAGCTTCTGCATCAGCATCTGAATAAATCAGGAGAAAATGCATTTAGCACCTTGAAAGATGATGCCAGCCCCCAGACTTATGCAGAACTTGTAAAAGTTACACTTGCACAGGTCATTGTGTTCAATTGTAGACGAGCAGGAGAGGTTTCAAAGATGCACCTACAAAGTTTTATGGAGCGTGACACCACCAAGCTCCATGAAGATGATGCCATGGGTTTGTCAACGGTTGAACAGAAGCTCTACAGCCATTTCACTCGGGTTAAAATCATTGGGAAAGAGGCTGAAAGGTTTTAGATATCCCTGTGATGGATTGGAGACTTGTGCAGGTGTCCCTGTGATGGACTGGTGACATGTCCAGATGTCCCTGTGATGGACTGGTGACATGTCCAGATGTCCCTGTGATAGACTGGAGACTTGTCCACGTGTCCCTGTGATGGACTGGTGACTTGTCCAGGTGTCCGTGTGATGGACTGGCGACTTGTCCATGTGTCCCTGTGATGGACTGGAGACCTGTCCAGGTGTCCCTGTGATGGACTGGTGACTTGTGTAGGTGTCCCTGTGATGGACTGGTGACTTGTCCACGTGTCCTTGTGACATACTGGAGACCTGTCCAGGTGTCCCTGTGATGGACTGGAGACTTTTCCATGTGTCCCTGTGATAGAATGGAGAGCTGTCCATGTGTCCCTGTGATGGACTGGAGACATTCACGTGTCCCTGTGATAGACTGGCTGGAGACTTGTCCATATGTCCTTGTGATGGACTGGAGACTTGTCCACGTGTCCCTGTGATGGACTGGAAACTTGTAAATGTGTCCCTGTGATGGACTAGAGACTTATCCACGTGTCCCTGTGATGGACTGGTGACTTGTAAATGTGTCCCTGTGATGGACTGGAGACTTGTCCACGTGTCCCTGTGATTGACTGGAGACTTGTCCATGTGTCCCTGTGATGGACTGGAGACCTGTCCAGGTGTCCCTGTGATGGACTGGAGACTTTTCCATGTGTCCCTGTGATAGACTGGAGAGCTGTCCACGTGTCCCTGTGATAGACTGGAGACTTGTCCATGTGTCCCTGTGATGGACTGGAGACCTGTCCAGGTGTCCCTGTGATGGACTGGAGACTTTTCCATGTGTCCCTGTGATAGACTGGAGAGCTGTCCATGTGTCCCTGTGATGGACTGGAGACATTCACGTGTCCCTGTGATAGACTGGATGGAGACTTGTCCATATGTCCTTGTGATGGACTGAAGACTTGTCCACGTGTCCCTGTGATGGACTGGAAACTTGTAAATGTGTCCCTGTGATAGACTAGAGACTTATCCACGTGTCCCTGTGATGGACTGGTGACTTGTAAATGTGTCCCTGTGATGGACTGGAGACTTGTCCACGTGTCCCTGTGATGGACTGGAGACTTGTCCATGTGTCCCTGTGATGGACTGGAGACCTGTCCATGTGTCCTGTGATGGACTGGAGACGTTCACGTGTCCCTGTGATAGACTGGAGACTTGTCCATATGTCCTTGTGATGGACTGGAGACTTGTCCATATGTCCTTGTGATGGACTGGAGACTTGTCCATATGTCCTTGTGATAGACTGGAGACCTGTCCAGGTGTCCCTGTGATGGACTGGTGACTTGTGTAGGTGTCCCTGTGATGGACTGGTGACTTGTCCACGTGTCCTTGTGACATACTAGAGACCTGTCCAGGTGTCCCTGTGATGGACTGGAGACTTTTCCATGTGTCCCTGTGATAGAATGGAGAGCTATCCATGTGTCCCTGTGATGGACTGGAGACATTCACGTGTCCCTGTGATAGACTGGCTGGAGACTTGTCCATATGTCCTTGTGATGGACTGGAGACTTGTCCACGTGTCCCTGTGATGGACTGGAAACTTGTAAATGTGTCCCTGTGATGGACTAGAGACTTATCCACGTGTCCCTGTGATGGACTGGTGACTTGTAAATGTGTCCCTGTGATGGACTGGAGACTTGTCCACGTGTCCCTGTGATGGACTGGAGACTTGTCCATGTATCCCTGTGATGGACTGGAGACCTGTCCAGGTGTCCCTGTGATGGACTGGAGACTTTTCCATGTGTCCCTGTGATAGACTGGAGAGCTGTCCACGTGTCCCTGTGATAGACTGGAGACTTGTCCATGTGTCCCTGTGATGGACTGGAGACCTGTCCAGGTGTCCCTGTGATGGACTGGAGACTTTTCCATGTGTCCCTGTGATAGACTGGAGAGCTGTCCATGTGTCCCTGTGATGGACTGGAGACATTCACGTGTCCCTGTGATAGACTGGCTGGAGACTTGTCCATATGTCCTTGTGATGGACTGAAGACTTGTCCACGTGTCCCTGTGATGGACTGGAAACTTGTAAATGTGTCCCTGTGATGGACTAGAGACTTATCCACGTGTCCCTGTGATGGACTGGTGACTTGTAAATGTGTCCCTGTGATGGACTGGAGACTTGTCCACGTGTCCCTGTGATGGACTGGAGACTTGTCCATGTGTCCCTGTGATGGACTGGAGACCTGTCCATGTGTCCTGTGATGGACTGGAGACGTTCACGTGTCCCTGTGATAGACTGGAGACTTGTCCATATGTCCTTGTGATGGACTGGAGACTTGTCCATATGTCCTTGTGATGGACTGGAGACTTGTCCATATGTCCTTGTGATGGACTGGAGACTTGTCCACATGTCCCTGTGATGGACTGGAGACTTGTCCATATGTCCTTGTGATGGACTGGTGACTTGTGTAGGTGTCCCTGTGATGGACTGGTGACTTGTCCACGTGTCCCTGTGATGGACTGGAGACTTGTCCATATGTCCTTGTGATGGACTGGAGACTTGTCCACGTGTCCCTGTGATGGACTGGAGACCTGTCCATGTGTCCTATGATGGACTGGAGACGTTCACGTGTCCCTGTGATAGACTGGAGACTTGTCCATATGTCCCTGTGATGAACTGGAGACTTGTGCAGGTGTCCATGTGATGGACTGGAAACTTGTCCACGTGTCCCTGTGATGGACTGGAGACTTGTCCATGTGTCCCTGTGATGGACTGGAGACCTGTCCATGTGTCCTGTGATGGACTGGAGACGTTCACGTGTCCCTGTGATAGACTGGAGACTTGTCCATATGTCCTTGTGATGGACTGGAGACTTGTCCATATGTCCTTGTGATGGACTGGAGACTTGTCCATATGTCCTTGTGATAGACTGGAGACCTGTCCAGGTGTCCCTGTGATGGACTGGTGACTTGTGTAGGTGTCCCTGTGATGGACTGGTGACTTGTCCACGTGTCCTTGTGACATACTAGAGACCTGTCCAGGTGTCCCTGTGATGGACTGGAGACTTTTCCATGTGTCCCTGTGATAGAATGGAGAGCTATCCATGTGTCCCTGTGATGGACTGGAGACATTCACGTGTCCCTGTGATAGACTGGCTGGAGACTTGTCCATATGTCCTTGTGATGGACTGGAGACTTGTCCACGTGTCCCTGTGATGGACTGGAAACTTGTAAATGTGTCCCTGTGATGGACTAGAGACTTATCCACGTGTCCCTGTGATGGACTGGTGACTTGTAAATGTGTCCCTGTGATGGACTGGAGACTTGTCCACGTGTCCCTGTGATAGACTGGAGACTTGTCCATGTATCCCTGTGATGGACTGGAGACCTGTCCAGGTGTCCCTGTGATGGACTGGAGACTTTTCCATGTGTCCCTGTGATAGACTGGAGAGCTGTCCACGTGTCCCTGTGATAGACTGGAGACTTGTCCATGTGTCCCTGTGA
>JBBPBX010085124.1:0-15153 GCA_038048925.1 Garcialebias charrua
TAGGTGGATCTGCGGTGGAGGTGGTCTCCAGCTACAAATACCTGGGTGTACACATGAATGATAACCTCAGCTGGAGCAATAACACCACCAGCCTGATCAAGAAAGGTCATCAGAGACTCTACTTCCTCAGACGGCTGAGACGAGCCGGTCTGAGAAGCTCAGTCCTCACCTCGTTCTACAGGTGTGCAGTGGAGAGCGTCCTGTGCTCCAGCATCAACGTGTGGCATGGAGGCTGCACAGTTGCAGAGAGGAAAGCTCTACAAAGAGTGGTGAAGGCTGCACAGAAGTCTGTGGGAGTCAGTCTCCCCACCATCACAGACATTTACACCTCCAGATGCAGAAAAAGAGCCACCTGCATCATGAAAGACCTCACTCACCCAGCACACTCACTCTTTGCACCACTCCCCTCGGGACGGAGGTTGAGGAGCATCAAATGTAGAACCACTAGACTGAGGAACAGCTTCTACCCTGAGGCTGTCAGACTCATGAATAAATAAATAATAAGAATAAACACTGCAAAATGTCACATCATGCTGATGCTGATCTGTTTCTTGTTGCTGCGTTCATCTGTGACCATCTGCTCATGTTCGTGCTGCTGTTTATAATGATGTTTTTCTACTACATTAGGGCTTAGTGTATTACTAGCTGATGTCTCTCTTAGTTAATCCTAGATGTTATTATTGTTTTTCTCTTGCATTTGTTGTTGGATGTAACTGGGACCCTGTGTACATAATCTCGTTTTCAACACATGTACTACATGCGGTGCAAATGACAATAAATTCTCTCTGACTCTGACTCTGACTCTGACTATACATGATATTCAGTAATAAAAAGAAAACTGTTGATGTTCCACTCAAAATTGAGGATGTTGAGATTTGTAGAGTGAGTGAGGTGAAGTTTTTGGGTGTTATCATTGATGACAAACTGACATGGAAACAACACATAAATTCTGTAAGAATAAAAATAGCTAAATCGATTGCAGTACTGTACAAAGTCAGAGACCTATTGAATGATAAAGCTCTGTATTTGTTGTATAACACAATCATTGTTCCACACTTAATCTATTGTATTGATGTTTGGGGGAATGCGTGTAAAACAATCACAAAGCCTATTTTTGTATTACAGAAAAGAGCCGTAAGAATTATCACTAGAAAGCATTACCGTCATCCATCAAGTACATTATTTTATCAACTAAAGTTATTGAAGTTCCATGATTTGGTAGACTATAATATTTTATCAGTTATGTATAGAGCTCAAAATAATACATTACCTTTAAATATCCAAATGCACTTTGTTAAAAGACAAAGTTGTTATAATCTTAAGGGGACAGAGATGTTTGTAAAACCACAATTCAGAACCAGTTTGAAGGGACGTTCTACCTCAATCCAGGGAATTAGATTATGGAATGGCTTGGAGAATGTAGTTAAAAATGCCAAGTCAATGTTTACATTTAAATTGATCAAAACAAATGTGTTAAAAATATATATGAAATAGCGTAATGTGTATTGTATTAGTTAGAAAATTAGAAAGAGTTAGTCATTTTGTACTGTTGGCTGAAGATTATTATTGTTTAATCTGATTGTTGGAAAAAGTTGGTTGAAGATTATTATTGTTTACATGGTTGATTATTGTTGTTTAATCTGATTGTTGGAAGTAAGGGGCAGATATAATAAGATTTATTCTTCTTTCTGCTACCTTTCATTTTTTTACATTTTGTACACAATCATTTATGAGATTGTCTTGTATTGTTTCTTTTGTAAAAAAATGAACAAATTTAATAAACATAAACATAAACATACAGTATGGTTATTTTAATATATTTAAATTTGCATTTAAATGTGTCTATTTTCAATGGGCATATATGCAGTTAAGACAGGTAGCTTAGTGCACCCCTAGTTTTTCAACATTAACAATATAATATAATCTAGTCTAAAAAAATGATTTTTGTGGGGGAGGTGGGGTTGTATACAATAGTATGTGTGGTGCGGCCTAAGCATTTGTCTTTGTTGTTGCTTTTTCTTACGCTACTTTTACTTTTATACTTTTAAGTAGTTTTGAAACCAGTACTTTTTTACTTTTACTTGAGTAAAAAGCTAGAGTTGATACTTACTTCTACAGAAGTAATTTTAAATCCCAGTATCTATACTTCTACTTGAGTAATGAATGTGAATACTTTTGACACCACTGAGTATAGCAAACAACTTACAGCAAGCAACAACTAAGAATAATTATGTAGATGTATTTATCTATTCTCACCCGATCTATCCATAACAAAAGGCCTGAAAAAAGGAAAATAATACTACACGGTATTCCGTGACTGGGGTTCGAACCTGGGTCTCTCAGATCCCAAACCTGCACTTCCACCACTGCCTCAACTTGGCATACATGCTTCACTCGTCCATCGCACCATAAGAAAACGAATACAACCACATCGTTTTGATGACGTGAAAAGTATTCCTAAAATAAATAAGTTAAAATATACAAATAACTAGTGCCATTCCAAAAACTATAATATGCTTTGTTGCAGTACTTTTCCGGCGTGCAATGTGCCATCCATATAAGGTATGAACTGCAGCGAGGACCTTCCCATCTCTGCAGGGGATTGGCTCTGCTTGAACCACTTTTGTGATGAAAGCGTGCGAAAACACGTCACTGTGAGAATCGTAGACCAATAAGAAAATCAAGGTGCAATTCCTCTGTTCAACCCATAGGGCTACCGTAAACACGTTTTTAGACCAAATATTGCCGATTTAAACTAATACGCACAAATATATGAAGATTAACACAGACATAGTGCTATACAACATTCTGGACACATTCTAGGGAGTTTATCAGATAAAAAAAGTTAATTTTGAGTCTAGCCCCTCTTTAACAGTTTGTTTAGGACAAAAGTTTACAGGGGGAGAACAAGATAAAAAGAGCTGAGGCGAACGTGCAACAGAATGATCTGCTATTCAGCAACACTTCGATCGATAACAATAGAAGTTAAATCCAGAAGCAAACAGCGAATCACTGCTCCAGGTACTGACAAGCTTTTATCTTCTTCCGTTCGACTCCTTTTGTTTTCCGTCTTCCAGCCATCGATTTTTCCACTCTGTTCGTCTCCCTTGCTTCTCTCGTCTGTTGGGAACTCCTCTCCTGCTGCTCCCACTTTCATGTTTCTCCTCTTTTTCTGACAGAGACAGAAACTCCATTTCTCTAGCCAGACATTTTAGAGGTGACGGTTGAACTTTACTTTGTGCTTCGTAGAATGAATGGGTCTGAAGCATGCTTAGAAAAAGAAATCTGTTGTCCACCTCCAAACACATCGTAGCCACCATGGCTCACATTGGGCCCACGGCAGCTGCCCCCATGTTTATAATTTTACGTACCGGAGTTGTTTGTCTTTCAGCTGTTCCTGTCTGTAGGGGTTGCCACAGCAAGTACACTCACAAGAACCCTGAACTTGCAGCCTCAAGATTACAAGACCCTAGCATTGACTGATTTTAATCCACTGGAATGAACTTTGGAAATGAAAATAGGCTGAGACAGACTGATTTTCAGACTGTATTTAAAATGAAATAAAACTTTTCATAATCGGCATTAGGGATGCATGGTATTGGATATTTGGCCGACAGCCGATAGGTTAAAACTTATTTGGCTGATAACCGATACAGATACCGATATTTTTATAGACGTTCCTTTGTCAGAACATAGCCCTCTCTCTTATTTAGATTTATTTGCTACAAATTGCTACAAATTGTATTTGCTATATAACACAATTATAGTACCACATTTAATTTATTGTGTTGATGTCTGGGAAACAGCGTGCAAAACTTTAACAAAGCCTATTTTCATCCTGCAAAAAAGAGCTATAAGAATTATAACAAGAATGCATTATTATCATCCAACAAGCAAACTATTCTATAAATTGAAACTATTGAAGTTTTATGATCTGGTGGAATATAATATTTTTTTATTAAAGGAGAAATGTAATCAAATCTGAAAAAATCGATATAAGAAGAATTTCATATAGTAAACAACACACATAAACATACTTAGTATGCTTTTTTCAAGTCAGTAGCTTAAAGAAATAGTTTTTTACATTTTTCCTGCTACATGCCGAAGTACAGTGATTTCTGTAGTAATTTTCTGGACGCACTTTTATGACACAATTAAGACCTCCTTTGCTATCTTACAATAACACTGAAGCTATAAACCCATCATTACTGTCCTCTTGTCTGTCATTTAAAATGGAAGCAGAAGACTTTTTTGAATCTGAAGGATATCACTTTAGTTTGTCAAAAACAGTTTGGTGATTTAGTGCATTAATGGGCATTTCTATCCTGGAAATACGAATAGCCGTGCGTTAGCCGCCGCATGCTAACGTTAGCATGCTAGCGCCGTATGCTAACGTTAGCATGCTAGCGCCGTATGCTAACGTGGAAGTGGGGGTGTTGAAAATGTCCTGAAACAGTTACCAATGTCTTGTTAAGCTCTGTCTTCCCCAGAACATAGTAGGATCTAAAATGATTTTTAAAGATGAAGGAGCAAGTTGAAACATGCTGTCTCCCTCCTTGCTAGCAGGCTCCATTGGGAGCTGCCTGGCTAACTAACTACGGTGGCCCTACACGGCCAAAATTCTACAGCGGCCTAATGCACAGGAGCGGTAAAAATACAATATAAAATTTTAAAAAAGTTTTAAAATCGATTTTGGGGCTTTTAGAATAGATTCTGAATCGCCAGGACTAAGAATCTTGATTCTTTAAAAAATAGATTTTTTTTGCTGCATCCATAATTGCTACACACTGAAACCTTTTTGTCCACAACTAAAACACACACTAATATTACTGTATGAGGGACGACTAGTTGCACTGCCTACGTCATATTCAGGGGACGGAGAGCAGGCAGGAGGAGGGGGGTCAAAAACACCAGATGAGAATTTTTTCACTTTGCAAAGTCTAAATTTGAGTTAGGATGACATTTTTGACTTGTGAAAATTTCTCAACAAGCTTATTTTATGCCTTCCATTAGACTACTATTAGCTTAAAAACACTTTTCATTTCTCCTTTAATGCATAAAGCTCAAAACTACAAACTACCTCTAAATATTCAAAAGCATTTTGTAAAAAGGAAAAGCTGTTACAATCTTAAGGGAACAGACATTTTTGTTAAGCCACAATATAAAACCAGTTTAAATGGTCGGTTTACTTTAATACATGGAATAGATTTATGGAATGGTTTGGGAAATGATGCCAAAAAAATTGAGTCAATGTCTATATTCAAGAAATTGATTAAGTATAAATTCTTAAATAGATGTACAGTATATAAATGTAAAATTGTTAATGTACTAAAAATCGGCAAATGTTATGGGTTGTTAATTTTGTTCATGAATAATCATTGTTTGAATTGAGTGTTGAATAAAATTTAGATTTAAGAAGGGGCAGATATTATAAGAATTTTAATAATAATAATTAATTCAATTTATAACGCACTTTTCATTACTGAAAATCTCAAAGTGCTACACATACATTGAATGCTACACACATTCATAAACCGGTGGCGGCAGACTACCATGCAAGGTGCTTTCCAGTCCTACCGGGAGCAACTCAGGGTTAAGTGTCTTGCCCAAGGACACAACGACACATGGTGCGGGTCCCGGGAGTCGAACCGCCAACTTTCCGATCGGGAGACGACTGCCCTTACCACTGTGCCATGGCTTCCTTTCATTTTAAATCTGTTTTTTTTTTCCATTCTATATATGTTTTGGAATTGTTTTTTTGTTGTTGTGTGTTTTAAATTTGAAATGAATAAATTAAATACAAAAACAAATACAATTTTTTTTTGTATAACAGCTGTAAGAGCTGGTGACATATATTCAGTAACAGTTGTATGATATGCATAGCACTTTAACTTATATTAAATGAAAAGTGGTAAATGTTATTTATTAGCATTACCGTAGTCACCTGCGATGCTGTCTCCCTTGTGGAGGCTTGTTCCAGGTTCCTAGCTGCAATGTGGGATCCTCTGCACTCTTGTGCATGAAGGACAGACTTTTTAGTGCTATCGGCTATTAGCTTCTCAATTACGTAAGAAATGACGGCTTGTAACTCGTGTAAGGCTACGTCAAAAAAAAAATTCCGACTGGGGACGATGCAGCGAGGCTCAACGTAGTCCAAAATTCTTCGGAATCCGATATCCTCAACGAAAAGAAACTTCTACACCACCAACATTTTGAATTTCCCTCTCCGCCGTGAGATCAGGTAGGCGCGTGTGACGTCATCACGTTGTGCTGCCGCTGCAGGCATCCTTGTCACTGGGCTGTCAAACAAAAACAGCAACTTTTATATCTGTGAGCTATTTTGATGGAATGGCCGATGTCCGATATTTAACTTTAACTCTAATATCGTCCGGGACCGATACCATGGCGATAATATCGTGCATCCCTAATCGGAGTGGTTTTTAGACTTTGACATTTGGGTCTGTAGCCTCGGTGTGTTTTCTGTCATAAGGGGAGTTCACATGCAGGCATCAATATCCAATGTCCGCTAGAGTTTTTAAAAACAAAATTAAGATGTCTTTAAGACAGGCTCTGTAACTACTTGGAGAGAAAATTAATCAAATGTTTTTTTTGAACATGTGCAAACATCTGTCAACAAGATGCAACTGGTGAGGAATATGAGAACCCTTGCAAAGGCTTTGAGAGGTTTTGGAGACACCCTTGCAAATGCTGTTCCGCCCGGCCATGCTATAGAGGAAGCTCATTTCTGCCACTTCTACCCAAGAGCTCTCTCCTCATCATAATCCAGATCTCAGGATTGTAAGAATTAGGACTATAGTTTGGAATACAGACGGACTAGTAAATTGAGAGCGTTGGCATTTCAGATTAGCTCCTTCATCACCACAACAGATTGGAGCCATACCCTCATGACTGTGGTTAGTGTACAGCTCCATCAATCCATCTACTGTACCGTTCTACAGTCTTGAACTTCTTCGATGAGGCAAACAGTCTAGCAAAGACTCTATTTGTACATCTTTGGTTCAGTATCATCAGCTCTGTGAAAGTACTTTTTTGTTGTTGCCTTAAACCAGGGGTGCTCACACTTTTTCAGCATGCGAGCTTCTTATAAAACAACCAAGTCAAAATGATCTACCCACTACAAAAATGCAAAACATATACTGGTAACTATCTTCAAATGCATTAAGGATTGTTTTTATGTACAATGTATGTTGATGTACCTTGCATAACTGAATAAGCCAATATTGCACAACACATATAATAAATAATTATTAAAATTTTTTGTAATTACCTGAGTTTACTTTAATGACTTGCACTGAATTGAATCAGCCAGGGATGCATAGTTCGGACAGTAGCTGCTGACAGCTCAAGCACATTTCCAAATGTTCATCAGTCATGGTGGAACGGTATTTGGACTTAATGATTTTCATGTAGGAAAAGGCTGACTCACATAAATAAGTGGAGCCGAATAGACTGGCAGATGAGGCAAACACACTTCAAAAATGACATCGTGAAAAAAAGTCTACCTTCCATTCCGTATGGAAGTGATAAATTTTTGCCTTCTTGCTTGGTCCAGCTTTCTCACTCATGTTTTAGCAAGGGCTTAAAATCGGAGGTAATTCGCTGATTAGCTTGTAAGTTTTGCCGCGTTTAGCGCCATTGTTTTTAGCATGAGCTCAAGATTCAGTTGTCATCTGATTGGTTGCCCCGTATGTCAATCAAGTGACGGGATGTTTGATTGGCTAAAGCTCAAGATTCTGTTGTCATCTGATTGGTTGCCCCGTATGTCAATCATGTGACGGGATGTTTGATAGGCTAAAGCTCAAGATTCAGTTGTCATCTGATTGGTTGCCCCGTATGTCAACCAAGTGACGGGATGTTTGATAGGCTAAAGCTCAAGATTCAGTTGTCATCTGATTGGTTGCCCCGTATGTCAATCAAGTGACGGGATGTTTGATAGGCTGACAATTTTTGAATGTCACGCCGCGATCAACCAGTAGATCGCGATCGATGTAATGAGCACCCCTGCCTTAAACAGTTGGATCAATTGGAACCTTGGCAGAGAAGGTCCTAGAATCGAGCTGGAAGACGGTGGGGACTCGTAAGCTGTACAAGTCGATCCAAGTAGGGCCCAGTTGAGCCCGTGGAAAAAAGCTTATTAAAGCCATCATTGTCATTCTGAAACCCACAACTTGTAGCTCTGGTTTCTCTGCTTGTACTTTGTATATGAAAGCAGTAATAAATACTTTGAGTATAATTGAAGTGACTTTAAAACCATTACATGCCGAGGCTCCGCACGGCAAAGCCTGATGAGATCATCTTTAATCTGCGGCTCAACTGTCCACTGAATGTTGATGAAGCATCTATAAATGATTCATCTGAACGTGTTCATGCAGGCAAAACCCACTAAATTAGCCACCAAATTATAGCTGCGATGCAACATCAATTACAGCTTTGATTCTACACCTCATCAGGTCGAGCAGCTCGTCTCAGCAGACGTGCCTGCAGCCCGCTGAGCGAGGGAAGCTGCACAGAAGGGTTGTGGCCGAGAGGTACCTGCTGCAGCCCGTCGACTCAGCACGAAGCCTCTCCGCCCGTCTCTGAGTCTTTGTAGGGAGGCCGATCAAAGCGTGGAGCGCACTGCGAGGATTTGCAGCGTATAAACAGATGCGAGCGGACATCCTGTCATGCTATCGAGTGCGTTATGAAGATATTTAAGTTCTCGTGCATCCCTGAGTGCCTGGGTGTCAGTCGACTCGAGCTCGTCCGAGCGTCTCCTCCCCAGTCCCGAGGGTTTTATCCTCTGCATGTTTGAAACTCTTGGGCTTGGACGGGGAATGTGTTAGTGGAATGGTGATGAGGTTTTTAAAGAATCCGAGAGCACTAATGGTCTGCAGCCTTCATCTGTAATGAGGGAGGTAGGGTCAAACTCAGCAGTGCAGCCTGTTATTCCACATGAAGATAACGGGATCAAAGTGTTTTTTTTCTGCTCGTGCTCCTCTTGCTTTTAGCGCCCGAGCATCTCAGCTTGACCTGAGGCTTCCTCACATCTCCTCTGCCCCCATCCACACTCTGAACCTACAGAACAGCGGTCAAAGGATCCTAAACGCTTAAGCCTTCGCACCATATAGCAGCGTGATGAAGACATCCAAACAGATCTCAAAACTGACCGGCTGCTGACCTCTGACCTCCCTGATGACAACAGCTAAAACTAGAAAACTGACAGCATTGATTTCAATTGTTTTTTCTACAGATTATATCCTTGATTATGTGACGATGATTCATCAAATACAGGGGTATTAGCTTGTAGCTAATGTACTGCTACTTTTAACTTCCAGCTAGCCTTTTCTGACTTTTAGCTTCTAGCTAATGTTCTGCTATTGATCACTTTTTGCTACCCTTTTGCTACCTTAGCTACTGTTTTGCTACTTTTACCATCTAGCTATTTGCTATGAACATTCTTTTTTGCTTATGTGCTGAAACTTCTTTGCTACTTATATTTATTGTTCTGGTACGTTTAGCTTTAGGCTAGCCTTTTGCTACCTTTAGCTTCTGTTCTGTTACTTTTAGTTAAAAGTTTACTACGTTTAGCTTTTAACTACCATTCTGAAACATTTATCTATCCTTTTACTACTTTTAGCTAACATTTTACTACTTTTAGCTTCTAGTTATTCTTTTGCTACTTTTAGCTTCTTGTTACTGTTATGAAACTTTTAGCTTATAGCTAGCTTTTTGCTAGTCATATATAGCCTACTTTTCTGCATAGCTGCGTTAGCTCGGTGGTCAGTGCCGCCGTCTTAGAATTCTGAGGTTGCGGGTGCGAACCCAGAATGAACCAGGAATGGCCTCCGGCATACAACAAATAGCCAAATAGTTCATGTGAGTTTGCTTGCTGTGGTGACCCCTGAAGAAGCAAGCAGCCGAAAAAAACTCAATATATATACACTGTTCTGTAACTTTTGGCTTTTGAATAGCTTTCTGCTACTTTTGGTTGAAAGTTTACAACTTTTTAGCTTTTAAATACCATTCTGATGCTTCTGCTAGCCTATTGCTACTTTTAGCTATATAGCCTAACTCCTTTTAGCTTATGTTCTGCTTATTTTAGCTTTACCAACTTAGTTTCAGCTTCTTCAGCAGACATTCAGCGCTCACACCGTGTTTTCACAGAAGATGTAGTTTCTCTCATCCATCTTAAGGTCATTCAAAATAAATAAATACATTCAGCGGGTTGTGGAACAAGATCTGAGGGCATCTCAGCGATGATCCACCCCTTCAGTAAATTAGTTTTGTTTAAAGTGAAACTAAACCGAAATTTGACTTTTTTTAGCTGATAAACTCCCCAGAATGTGTTTAAAATGTTTCATAGCACTATTTTTGTGTGAATTTTCATGTATTTGTGCGTATTTGTTTAAATCGGCAATATTTGGTCCAAAAACGTGTTTATGGTAGCTCTATGGGTTGAACAGAGGTTACTGCACGCTGATTTTCTTGTTGGTCAAGACTGTACACTCTGACGTGTCTTGTACACTCTGACGTCACATGCTCTGCTGCCTGAATATAAAAGTGGAGCCACTCCCCCGAGAAGGTCACTCCCCCTGCAGAGCTCAGGGCGGAGTTGGATCAGAGATTAGCAACATTAGCATTAGCATAGAAGAGCCACGATGTTCCAAGAAAGCTCTTCAAACTGATGTTCACCCACCCTTACACCATCAGGTTACAATCCGTTTGGAGGTGAGTACCATTTTACACCTTTCCATTCCATAATTTATCTTTTGAGTATATGACGTGTTTCTTCATGTGCTGTGTTTGCGACCTGCAGCGTTGCTTTGTTGTTGCCCCACATAAGGTCGTGGCGTTTTCATCTGTTGCTGATCAACGTTAGTTTGTGTTGTAATTGCGTTTAAATGCTAAGAATCTAGTGTTTCTTATGAACACCGCAGAGTGTGTGAACTCTTATGAACTCTGATAAGGAAGACTGCAACGTCACAAAACAATGGAGACCAGCTGGAGCTAATTTTAGCTGTTGTAGGCTACTGGTTAACGATGTTTTAGTCCCGGTGTTCTTTTGCTGCAAATAATGTTGTGGATCAAGGTATTTGTAAAATAATATGTACTTGGTGAATGAATATCGGTCATCAGCTCTGTGCAGCAGTATTTATTTTGCACTGGGTCATCTGTTTGACAGATCAACAAAGTGATAGAACAGTAATGTTTCTCAAGTATGTTTTTTTGTAAGGTGATTAAAAATGTGTTGTTTTTTAGCTCCATGAGGCGTTCCACATCCAGGGAATCTCTGAGCCGTGCTTCACAGACATGTTGACATGGAGACATGTCACTTTGGAGGTGACATGAGAGCTGATTCACCAGGTATGCATGCTTTATTTATTACAGGTACTCCAATTAACCTATTAGACTTTTATTATGGCGGACATTATATAAAAACAAACGTTTTAAAAAAGTCTATGCAACATTAATTCTTGTTTATTTGTTCATTGCTACCTGTCCCAACATTTTGGGGATTTGTTGACACTGTGAAAATTTGAATCAACATTTTTCTCCATTAAAATGTTACATTTACTCAGATTAAACTTGATCTGTCATCTATGTTCTGATCTTTCCTCTGTTCAGGACTGCAAATATCCAGGGTCGGGATGGAGTGAGTGGGAAGTCGACCGCTACATGAGGCAAAAAATAAATAAATAAACAAATTGATTACAAAAACTAGTTGTTTATGATTCATTTTATTAACAGTAAGTTAATTCAAAACAACAAAAGGTTCTGTGTCGTGTCAGCCCTGAAAACACACGGAACACCACCTCCAGCTCCTCTGGATGGATGCAGTTGACAGAAGAACAGCAGTCCCAAACACTCAAGACCACCTTCAGGATGCTGCACCTGCCAGCCAGAAACAAACACCATGGGTCTCAGCTGCACCCAACATTGTCGTGGATGGAGGTCTCAAGAGATGACGCAGCTCTGGCCGAGACTCTCTGCATCATCTTCTTCTTCTTGGTTAAAGTAATCATGGCTGCAATTACTCTGTGTGGCTGCTGGGTGCTTGTCATGACAGTTATCTGAAAATAACATTTTAAGATGCACAGTATTGTTAAATTTATTGCAATAGGCTATATGCCACGGGTAGTGGTGACGTACTTCCGTTAAAATGTGACCCGTGCGCTTCACTTCCGGCTCTCATCTACTACTGTTGTTGTTAGCGGTAGCTTCTAGAACTAGACCATGTAAAAGACACAAAAGGTAAATTATCTGCGAGCTACTGGTACAACAAGAGAGATTTGTTGTGTGCCGTTGTGTCCAGTGAATAGCAGGTACAATAGAGCGCTTAGTTTTTAACATTTAATGCCACAGTTCGTGGCTAACCGAGTTAGCCTTAAAGCTAACACTCGGTTGTAGCCGGCGTTTTAAACCTCAGAATATTCAAGAGCCAGCATCAAACAGTGGTTAAAAAGGAGCTGTACCTGCATTGTTCCAGTGGAATAATTCTCCCTTCCACTTCCATGACCGGGGCTTTGGGAGAAGCAGCAGAGAGGACAGCGAGGAGGAGAACCAACACAGCAGCTGCAGCTCAGTAAGAAACATGATTATCACTCGACTCCACACCCTGCACTTGTAGATTTAATGTTGGAGTCATGATGAGTGATTTAATAAAAGTTTGTAACTACATACTTTTAAAATAATATTCAGATTTTAACAGTTTTCTAATCTGTAAATATGTTTGTAAACTCCTAGTAACTTCAGGGCTGTTACACCTCTGAAATATTCTCTGCTGTTTCCTTTAATATGAAACCAGAACTGTTTCACTTCAATTAAACTTTTATTTCCTGAGATGTAATTATTTATTTTAAAGCATAACTCTCATAAAGAGTTCTCTGTTTGGTTTTTTACGTTATGAAGGTAAATATGAACACTTTTTTGTTTTTTCAGGTTTGCATCATCTTACCTCCTGATGTGTACATGACTGAGCTGTTCTGCTATCCATGGTCAGTGTTCATCAAGAATGAGATGAGAGGAACTCCCCATCAAGTTCAACTTGTGTTTATTTGTCATATACAGGTTAACACAGAGTTAACAGTACAATGAAGTGCTCAGGATGAGAAGATCCGATTTGACTTGCTAAAAATCAAATAACAAACTATACTAAAAGCATGCAAAGTGAAAAAGTAATTATAATATTCACAAAGTCCTGAAGAGAGACAGTAAACATGGTTGGATATACAGTAATGATGCAGCAGGATGAATTTGAATGAACTACTGTAAGTATTTCAAGCTAGTAATACAGTACAAGCTAACATGCACATAGTTATATATATGTATATACACTACACATAATCAACATTACACAGGTTGTGTGACAGGTTATTGCACAAGTAGTGACATTGAGATTGAATTATTAGTTATTACCAGTTGTTCAGTGTTATTTATTGATCATCACAGCAACTTTTTATTGACAGTACTCGGCTCAATTAGGACCTGATACCTGAAGAGCAGATACGTAAACATCTACCTGCAGACTTCAGGACTACTGTACCCTGACACTACAGTCACACTACTTACTGCTTGTAAGAAAATAAAATGTTCAAAACATTCTGACTTTGTCTTCTTATTATCACCCAAAAAAATGTGTATGTTGATTTAAGACAGGCTTAGAGTTCAGTTTATTTTAGCCAGTTTATTAAAAACAAATTTGATGATGATGTTACATTACTGTAGAAAACATATGAGGCACAAGATTTAAACAGTTTATAGCATTTCAGCTTCTGACTTTAAGTCACAGCTTCCTCGACAGCTAATGGAGATTTAAAAACATTAATCAGTCAGACAAAGGTAAGTGATGAAGCAGCTCTTCTGTTCAACCATCCACATGGATCACATGTCCTTCGTCATCAGTGGAGCAACTTGTTTGTATTTGGTGTTTGTATCCGATCTCAGCTCACAAACATCCAGGCTGGACCAGCTGGCTCCCTCCTCATCATCACTACGGTGTCCTGTACAGTGAAAGAAAACATCTCTTATTAAGAGCTGCTATAAACAGTGAGATTCACAAAACCATATAGCAGACATGTGTTGAATATAAAGAGTTTATATTGTCTGATATTTAACTTCAACTCAAGTTTTGTACACAAACTTGAATTAAAATAATTAAATTAAAATAACTTGTGTTTCTAAATCTGCTCTAAATCTCCTGCCTCCTTGTTTGAAACTGAACTGTCAGGTGGCTTTGACTCAAACAGTGGCTTCTGGCTGCTCCTCATGGACTGTAAACACTCAGCCCTGACTTCTCCTGCCTCCTTGTTTGAAACTAACATTTGTGTTAAATCAGAAATGTACAGACAAAACACGTTTACTCAACAATTTAGCAAGGGTTAACTATGTTAGCTGTGTTAGCCTACATGATGCAGTTTGGTGAACTGAAAACAAATACAGACTTACCTTCATATTTATTTATGTAGTTGGACACATAAAGCTTAAATCCTTTGTCTTGTGGGCGCTTTAGACAAGGTCTGTATAATTCTGTACACATCATTGACTGTTGGCAAGTCCTGCAGAGATTGTGTGAAGAATGCCATCCTGTGGCTGTGAACCGGAAGTGCGCCATCTGGCCCATGAATGCGGAAGTGTTAGAACGGAAGTCCGTGGCATATAGCCTATTAATCCATATGAGGCGATCCTGGGTCACGCAGTCTTCAAAGGCCGGCTGCCGGCAGCCGTGACTGAGCTAAAATGGCCTCCGGTGTTCTGCTTTAACTTGTGACCGTGTAAACTGGAGACCTTCAAAGGCCGGCTGCCGGTAGCCGTGACTGAGCTAAAATGGCCTCCGGTGTTCTGCTTTAACTTGTGACCGTGTAAACTGGAGACCTTCTTCTTGAAGCACAAGTATTGCGCAATCATGAGAAAAATGATCAGAAATGATCATTTTTATCATAATTATTATTTATAAAGCCTTTAAAACAACCACAGCTGCAACAAAGTGCTGTAGACATGAAATTAAGAACATTTAAACACATGTGTGTGTGTGTATGTATATATGTATATATATATATATGTATATATATATGTATATGTATATGTATATGTATATATATATGTATATGTATATGTATATTTATATGTATATGTATATATATATATATATGTATA
>JBBPBX010085125.1:2656-15153 GCA_038048925.1 Garcialebias charrua
TACATATACATAATCATATATACATACATATATACATAATCATAATTATGTTTGTATACTGTAAAGTAAGTTTGTTCATGTTTTTTATTTGTATATATCAGGTGTATCCATTTGTATAAAACTATCATTAATAAAACATGGTTCATCTTCACCTTGTTTGAGGCATCAGTGTGAAAAGAGAATGGGAGTGTTCTGCTTCCACTTTTCAATTGTTAGACAACTTCTATCATATTCTGTTATTATTTTAGTAATACAAGTTCATAACATAAATAGAATTGTGAGGGTCCAGACTTAAATAAGGACAAAGGTGTTCAAAAATCCACCAAATAATTCAATTTAACAGTTCCAAAAATAAACTAACAAATAATTAAATTTCAATGAAAAATAAATCAAAAGATAATAACAAATTTGGCCCAACTTAAACAGGTCAACTGAAGTCTAACAAGGAGGAATGATTCCAGATTAGATTTTAAATAACTGATTTATGGGGAAGAAAAATGATCTATTTTACTGTGATCCACCTGATGAGCTCCACTTATACTTAAGGCTGCAGTCAAGTCCTCTTCGCTGGAGCATTGATGCCTACTCATGGTATTTATGCTTCTAGCCAGTTTCTGAGTACAGTACTTTGAGAGACACTTACCTTGTTTTTTGTTGTGTTTCCAGTCCTCGTTTCCATCTTGGTCCTGGGACCAGTTGTCTGCTCATCGTGTCTTGCCCTCCAACCACTTGCCTGCCTCATTTCGCCCTCTGGGATTCATCTCAAGGAACTAAGGATTTCTCTGTAAAATAACAAACAAAACTAGATCAATCATCTTGAAAGAGCCTTCTGGTCAAGCCTTTCTGACAGTTTGTTTCATCTTCTAGGAAATCCAGAAGATCCCTGTACATGTGTACAGTATATAGACTTGCACTGTAAATAATAAACACTGTTACTTTTGCACCTCTTCGTCTTGTGTCGTTCTGGGTCTCATTACCAACTGGGTAAACCTTTGAAATCATAACACTATGACCACTTTATTGTTCTTTTTACATATTTTGTGCTAATTTCAGCTTACTTTTTTGTTGCTAGTTTTATATCTTTCAAAATATGAAACTTTCCCTTAAACATTATTCTCTTAAATCTGTTTTCTTTTTTATCTTGTTGAGATTTTAGCTACTGTTCTGCTACTTTTCTGCTACTTTTAACTAGCATTTTGATACTTTCAGCAAAAAAAATGCTACTTTAGCTAGTGTTTTGCTACTCATCAATATTTTCCTCTTTTTGCTGAAGCTTAGCAGTTTAAGCATCTGTCTTTTAGCTACTATATGTCATGTGTTTGCCCCTCACAGCCAGCCATGTTCATGTTTGTTGTTAAAGAAAGTGAAGTGACCTAAAATCCGATATCAGTCTCCTTAAGTTGGTCACCCACCAGACTGGTCTAAGGGTCTTTTCTTCCACTTTATGATAAAGAGGCTCTGGGTCCTGCAAGGACAATAACCTTCACATCAACGTGAAGAAGACAAAGGAGATGATTGTGGACTTCAGAAGGAACAAACAAACCCCACACCCCACTGAACATTGGAGGATCTGCAGTGGAAGTGGTCTCCAGCTACAAGTACTTAGGTGTACGGTACACATGAACGATAACCTCAGCTGGAGCAACAACACCACCAGCCTGATCACGAAAGTTCATCAGAGACTCTACTTCCTCAGACGGCTGAGATGAGCTGGTCTGAGAAGTTCAGACCTCACCTCCTTCTACAGGTGTGCAGTGGAGAGAGCAAATAAATAGAATCAATCTACTGTATTTTTTTAGTACCAGAGTTCTCTTAAATATTCCTAATATTAAAGGTCCTGAGTTGACTCCTAATGCATCTTAGCATATATAACATTTCACCATATAAATGTACCTTAAATGTTTCAATGTTAATAAGCTAGTAACTTGCAAGAGACTTTGTTTTCATTCTCCAGATCAATACAGTGTTAAAAATAGTAAAACACCACAAGTGAAAATACTCACTTTTGGGATATGGGAAGTCACCTGCTGCATGAAGGTTAAGCTGGACATCTTGGATCTTCTTCTGTACACCACCTGTCTGTTACACAGGTGGTAGATTGGAAATAATCACTGCTGGTGTGTAGAGATGAAGGTGTTGTGTGGATTTTTTTCTGTAAAGAAAGTACAGAAGGCACATTAATTATGTATTTTTTTTAGCATTTTCCACATTGCTTGAAGTGCTTTGTGTACACATATGTAATCACATTTTAACTTTCTTAATACAACATAAATAATAATATCCAGGTTATTTCAATTGCATTCCATCCACAGTGATCTTTATAATATTAAAATTAAATTCAAATAATTATATAATCACTGTTTCATAACATGAAAAATTCAAACTATTTAATGCTTAAATCTTTCTGCTACTTGATTTATTTAAGTTTAGAGTGTCTTTGAAACAACAGCACAACTTATAATGAAACTAAAGTTTAACTAAACTAAACTAAAACTAAAGTTTATTTATTCATTCAGATTTATTCATCAGAAAATTTGCAACTGCTGCTAAACGAAACGAGACAAAAGTTAACTAACACAGACAGACACTCTGAGGAGTAAACAGTTCATGATGAGCTGAAGATGGACAGACAGGAGTCGTCTTCACACATTCGGGTTTATAACTAGCAAGTAGCAACTTTTATAATGTTGCAGTACACCACCACAACCATGAGCACAGCTAGTAGCTACTGTAACTGACTGAAACAACCACACACACACGACACCACGTCCCGAACACAGATGAGAACAGCTCAAACTTTGCTCATGTGTGCTCAGCGATTTATTAAACTCACTAATTATTACTTGCTTACCTGTGTAGAAAGGCACCATTAATAATTACAGCTGTTTCAACGTCGCTAGTTGGCCGTGTGAAGCTCTGACTGTAATGGTCCCACGCTCCCCCTCCTTCCTCGGCTCGAACCGGAAGTGCTGGCGATCCGTGGCGATAAGAGACGAGTCCAGGCTCGAGGGCGGCGGAAAATGCGACCTGTACAGTTCAATAATTTTGTACAGATGGGACATAAACTACGGCCGCTAGCGGCCGCTAGTTATAATTAGATTCAATGGAAAAGCATGGGAAAAGCCCCCAGGCGGCGCCGAGCGGGGAAACCGGAAGTACGTCACTCACAATCAGAAAACGTTTTTTGAAACAAACAAAACAATCATTACTCATAAAATATTTATCCTACACAACTAAAAACATATATGCATGCATTTCGAAATATTTTTATTTTATTATTTCACTTTTATAAAAAAAAAAAAAAATCTTCAAATGGTGAAGAAGAAGAGCTGCAGATCCAAGGAGGAGCGGCGCCCCTAGCGCCCTCTAGTGGCGGCCGCCTCTGCCTGTATGTATATATATATTAGTGCTGGACGATAATTCAATAACGATAAATATCGCGATATACTTTTATTCAATAACGATGATATGAAGTTTAAGCATATTTTCGATATTTCGATAGGATTTTACAACGTTTCACTGACGTTTTTCTGTTTCTGTTCGGGTTGGAGCGGCTGCTTCAACAACCCGCCCGGACAGAAAAAGCTGTGACACAAAACGTGCGTGGTGACGTCGTTGTTACGCAGCGCTCAGTCCAGCAGCAGGCGTTAGCGGTAGCAGGCTAAAAGCTAAGCTAGTCTCCAAAGCGCGTTAAGTTTTCGCTTCAAAACGAGTCAAACGAGTGCTCATGACCGTCAGAATGTGACTGAACAAAGTTTCACAAGCGAAGAGAAAGAGACGACATCACTGATGAGAGGAAAGACTAATTCGTAGGTGTGGACGTAGTTCGGTTTTGTTAAACTGCAGGTCTCATCTGCAGCGAGTCCTACTCGGTTTCTTTATTTTGCAAAACGTGACGGAGTCGTTCTAACTAGCGGTGGGAACATCTAACTTGTTTAATCTGAAGAGTTTCCACTCGATAGAATATGATGAGAGTCAGAAGATGAAGAACAATAAAGTTTGAGCCAACGTTTCCCTGAAACTACGACGTAAACAAACAGCCCCAGCAGCGCTGCATGTTTTTTAAATTCAAAATAAAACAAATTCATCAGAAGAAAAAAAACACTGAATGAAAATGTGCAGAAAGACGAAAATAGTGTTTTAATATCTGCCCCTTGTTTAAAAAATACAAAATAACTACAAACAACAACCTTCACTTCACCTGCACCACACCTTCCCAACAACTTTGATTTAATCATATTTTAAAACATATAAATAGTTTTAGAAATGTTTATGGTGATATCAAGTCAACACAATCCTGTTTCCTGATTTACAACTCAGCTCCTTCAAACTAGTCCTAAATGGAGGTTTTACAAACATTTACATTCCCTTCAGGGTTTAATAACTTTAAACAAATTTTAATTGAATATTTGGGGGGTAATTTTTTTTTCAGTTTTATACATGACTTGTAAAATACTATGTTCAACCAAATCATAAAATTTTAATAATTTAAACTGATGAAATATTTGTTGGGTGACCATAGCACTTCCTACTAATAATTCTTATAGCTCTTTAAAAACAAAACAAAAAAAAACAGGGTTTGTAATAGTTTTACATGCTTTTCCCCAAACTTCAATACAACAGATTTTACTTTATACTGTACAGTAATGCAATTGATTTTGTTATTTTTATTCTTAAGTAATTTCCATGAGATTTCTATGTCAGCTTCTTATAAATAACAACACCCAAAAGTTTTATTTAATTAACTATGAATTTCAATGCTGTAAATTTTAAAGATGTTTAAAGTTAAAACTATTAATATTGACACAGTTGAGAATTTTATGGCAAGAAAGTTCATGCTCAATAATCCACGTACCAAATCCAATAATTTTCAGTCGGGTCATCTGGACAGTTTCTTTTTATAGAAATTGGATGGAGGATGGAGGGTGAAACGTTTCTATAAAAAAGAAAGTGTCCAGATGACCCGACTGAGAATTATTGGGTTGAGAAGTTTATGTTTATTTGATGGTGATTTCCATCTTTTTGGAGGCTAAATACAAATACAAGGAGAACATTAATTTATTTTGTAAGAATTATGAGGAGGTCAATATTAATACTGACCTCTTTATCCTTAATTAATTTACTTATTCAGATTGAATAGTAAATGTTCACGGATTCTGTTCTTTTTCAGTTTACCCAATATTTCTGTGATCTTTATGATGGATAAATAAACAGAGCCATTAAGTGACAATGGACATTAACTTAGTTTGGTATGCCAGGCGACACTACCATTTATTTAAAATAAATCAACTAAATTAACACCATTACACTTGATTGACATGATTTCACTTTCTTTCAATTCAAATACGTCAGCACACTTAAATTTAACACAACAGACATAAATATTAGATGTTAAGCATATTTAGTCTGTGGGCTCTTTAACTTAAAAAATATAGTTTCCAGCTTAGATTGAGAGGGAAAAGAGATAGGAGGAAAGATTTAAGAAGAAATTATCCTGAGCATGATACCAGAGTGACACTTCTCATCCGACTTCTGCTAAAATCCAAGTACGTTTTGTAAACAGCTCTTTACCTTTTGACGACTGCCCGGTAAGAGGGACGACCTTGTAGCCTTTCAGATGCACGGATTCTTGTGGGAACCAGTACGATACCTTCAAGCAAGGTTCTGGTTTACGTTTTCCAACGTCTCCTGGTTTTGCTTGGTCATCAGAGAATATGTCAGCTTCAGGCCTCTGACTTCAAGATAAACTTATTCCAGGAAGGAATAGACAAGTTCTTGATCTTACGCTTGTTCGAAGTAGACTCATAACAGCCTGTTATCAGTCCTTAGCTGAAGACGCCGGTCGTTAGCTCTTGACCACACGTGTCCAGCTCTTGGGAAAGTTCACATCTCTTGAAGTTCCCAGCAACTCTCTCAGACTCTTGCCGACTCTGAAGTCTCAGCAAAAGCTTAGCACTAGTACTTAAGGAAGGACCAGTCGAGGAGTTCATTTGTCTTATCATACCCAAGGTTAAAGCCAGCAGCAGAGAGAAATGTTTAGGAAAAAAGACAGATAACGCTGGAGCCCTGCTCATGAGACTGTCTCTGAGTTTCTAAACAAAACCGTCCGGTCTCTGTGACCCGAAGGCTTCACCTTTAAACACAGCAGTGAACACAGTTTAACTCTTACAGAATGACACAGCTTAAAAGCACACATCATGAAAATGACAAAAGTTATTCTTTTGATCACATTAGAATAAAATCAAAGATAGAAATAGTCTCTTTTGGTGACTATATTTATCAGATTATAGCTAAATGAATGATTTTGTAGTAAATGTCTTGCTTTACTGAGTGGTCAGTAAAGGTCATCACTGGACAGTTCAAAAACCTTAATTTGACCCTGGGTAGGTCCATTACATCTCCCCCCTTTTGGAAGCCATCGCCAGTCCTTGGGGATGGGGTCCAACACGAAAGGAAACCTTGAACTGTCTTTGATCTTGAAGTAATCCAGCAAGTGGAAAAGAAAAATCAAAAATTATAATCCCATAAAGTTTTTGGAAATTTCATACTGTTCAGAGGTAATCCCATTGCGAAAAGCTTTTACTCCTTTGGAAAACAAAGTCTGTTAACTCCTGGAAAACAAAGCCTGTGATCCCTTGGAAAGCAAAGTCTTATAATCCACAGCGGTAATTCCACAGCAGTAATTCCATATCGATTAGAGTTGGTGATTTTATCGGCAACAATTGTTTTCATAATCAGCATGTAGAGGGGATCCCTCGATTGACGCAGAGGAGGCGGCCCTTGGACGAAGGTTGAAGACCAAGCGTTGGAGCTGCAGGTCCCCACATCGAAGGTTGTTGGCTGGTTGGTTTCCAGTCAGTGCCACTCTGGTTCTATGTGTCATGCAATTATGTGGTTTTTTAAAGTGGGCTTATGATTGGGATTTTACATTAAGCCTTACCTATATGCACCTGGTATGTAAGCTATCATGGTTTAGATCAGCTACACTTACCAATTAAGGGGTGGATCAATTCTGTAAATTTAGATATAGGGATTTGTACCTATAAAATTTTGGAGGGCTTCTGTAACGAAGGCCTCTAATTCCAAACTATTCCTCCATTCATTACTTAGTTTAGGTTAAACTAAAATAAAAATGAAATATAGTTTGATCTAAATGTCTGTTGTCTTTTAGACGAACGACGTAGGATTTGGTATTCCTAATAAATTTTGAAGTCTATGGCGAGACTCATCAAAATGAATAGACAATCTAGAATAGAAACGATCGAATCGGTTCAATTTAGAAATTATGAGACCAGTGTAGTTTATTGTACCTTGAGTAGCTTTAAACTACATTGACTCTTCGACGATTGAGATTTAACAAAACGAACTGCATGTTGGCATAGTTAAATCCATATCATTCATTAACCAATGTTAATACAAAACCTTTTTGGCTGGGAGTGTTCAGAACCAAAACAATATCTCAACTAATGACAACAGTAATGACTAAACAACAAGGAAACAACGTTTCACTGCTTCGACACACTCTTGTCGTCAGATTCCAAAGTGCAACACACAAGAAAAACAGGTCTCAACTTTATGACCGAGGTCAATTTAAATCTCATGGATTTAAATGGTTGTTAAGGTTAGTTTTTTTGTTGTGGGTTCTAGGCTTAGCGTTTCTAAGTTCAAATTGGACAATGCGACTTATAGGGTGGGAAAGTACGGTAGTTTAAACCTGATTAGTTTATTTACTAACTTGTGTTTGGACGACCTTATTATCCCATGAAGTCGGTGAGTTTGTGAGATCTTTGTCTTTTGTGGAGTCATTGAACGCCTTGTAAGGTTTGATCTGATTTCGATGTACCCATTTAGCAATTGGCTCTTTGCGGCCTTTGCTGATTTTGATTTCGTAGACGACTGAGGACACTTTGTCTGTTATCAGATGAGGTCCAGTCCACCTGGGCATTAGTTTGCGGGCGAGAGTTCCGGTCTCGGACCCTCCTTTCCCGGTTGCTGGAGCGAACGTATAGTACCAGACTCTGTCTCCCACTTGGAGTTCATTGTGAGAGGCCTTCTGGTCATAGTACGCCTTGCGTCCTTCAGCGGATTTTTCCAGGTTTTTCTGGGCGAAAGCAAAAGTGTTTCTGAGGTGTACATTCAAATCTTTCATGTATTGTTGTGTAGTGTAGGCTGTCGCCATGACGGCGTCACCTGGTTGGTACAACAGGTGTAGAGGGAGAGTCATTTGTCGACCGGTCATCATCTCGAAGGGAGAGATGCCAGTTGATGTGTGTGGAGTGGCTCTTATGGCCATGAGGACCAGAGGGAGTTTCACATCCCAGTCCTTGTGATTTGCAGCCACGTATTTCTTCAAAATACTCACCACAGTTCTGTTTGCTCTCTCTACTTGGCCTGAAGCCTGTGGGTGGTAGCCGACATGAAAGTTGGCCTTGACGCCTAGCGTCTTCCACAGTTCTTTCATCACTTCACCTGTGAAGTGTGTACCTTGGTCTGAGTTCACCCGAAGGGGAAGTCCAAACCTTGAGAATATATGATTCATTAACAACATAGCAGTGGTTTGTGCTGTGTCGTTAGGAGCTGGTAGGCATTCTACCCATTTGGTGAATGCACAGGTTACCGTGAGAAAATATTTATTTCCTCTAGAGCTCTTAGTGAGTGGTCCAACCCAGTCGATCTGGAGGTCAGACCATGGGAATGCAATGCCTCTGCTTTGCAGTGGTGCTCTGTGAAGTGGTCTGGTTGGCTGAAACTGGCCACAGACCACGCACCCTTCAATGTAGTCCTTGACATCCTTTTTCATTCCAGGCCAATAGGCAATTTGTTTTAATGCCGTCAGCGTGGCTTTATCTCCTTTGTGTCCTGCGGACGGGAGATCATGGGCATGAACTAACATCACCCCCCTTTGGTCATGGGGAACCACGAACACAGGTGAGGACGTTGGTCCATGAGCGAAAGTTAAGATGCCCTTGATTAGTTTTAGCTGTTTGCGCAGCTGATAGAGGACCTTAAGGTCTGGATCGGAATCCAGGTCGTCTTTAGACGGACTATTTTTTTTCGGATCAGTCAGGTACAGTATCATGGAGTTGATAGCAGGATCCGACTTTTGTAGTTGGATGATGTCTGGGTCAGTCAGTGCGGGTCGTACAGAGACTGCGTTGTCAGCAGGTCTGGTTGCGGCCTGTGCACGTGTGACTGCCATAACTCTGACTGAAGGATGTGTTGGCAGAGTCTCGATTAACCAGGAGGGGTCGAAGGACCATAGAGGACCTTCGTCGGCTCCTTCTTTGGCTAAGGAGTCTGCAATGTCATTGTAGTGCTTGTCATCGCCTGGGACTCTAGAATGCCCTGGAACTTTCTTCCAGTAGATCTGTAAGTCGTGTGATGTCACCAAGTGATCACACGCTATGAAAAGCTCTTTGTGTTTGACCACTTTTCTGTCGCTTGTTAGGAAACCGTTCTGTTTCCACACAGCGAGGTGACAAGCGAAACTCAAACGAGCATAGTTAGAGTCAGTGCAGATGACTAGCGTCTTGATGGAGCGTTCTACTACCATCTGGAGAGCTATTAGGATTCCTGCAATCTCAGCGTACTGAGAAGTCTGAGATCCTAATTTGTAGCTGAAAGTTATCTGCTCTTGGTCTTGGAGGAGGACCCCTCCAACACCTGCTCTGCAGATCTTGTCGCGGAGGAATGAAGATCCATCCACGTACAACGTTGTCATATCTTTGCAGATATTGTCATCAAAGAAGTGGTGATTCGGGTCTTCAGTTACTGGGGGTTTTACCTCAACCGGCGGCTGGGTGGCTGGTACATCTTGTGTACACTTCTGGCAGATTGCCAAGTCCGTCCCCAGATGTGACTTCTTGTTTTGACCATAACGTATGTCTAGGTTAAAACTTTGAAGCGCCATGAGCCACGTTGCAACACGTGAGTTTGTCACCACACCATCTCTGATGCGTTCACTGTTAAGAAAGGTCACTGGCTGGTGTTGTGTTTCCACAATGATTTTCTGTCCACCAATGTAGCTGGAGAAATGTTTAACTGCCCACACTGTGGTCAGTAAAGCTTTCTCACAGTCTGAGAATCTCAACTCGGGGCCTGCCATCGTTTTGCTGGCATAGGCTACTACACGTTTGTCTCTGTCGTGTATCTGGTACAGACCTGCACTTATGCAATGAGCTGAGAAGCCCACTTCCAAGTAAAACTCTTTGTTGTAGTCTGGGTAGACTAAACAAGGGGCTGACTTGATCCTGTTTATAAGAGCGTCCATTGCCTGTTGCTGTTTGTCAGTCCAAACAAATGGTACGTCTTTTTTAAGGAGTTCAGTCAGTGGTTTCGCAAGGTCCGCATAGTTTTCGATGAACTGGTTCGAGTAGTTACACACGCCCAGAAAACTTTGTAGTTCTTTGAGATTGGTGGGGACTTTGAGATTGTCGAGGCCTTGGGTGCGAGTCAGCTGTGGTTGTACTCCGTCAGGACCTACAAGTAGGCCAACGTAGTCCACTTTGGTTCTGCACCATTGGCATTTTGACAGTGATATCTTAGCACCAGCAGTTGTCAGCTGATTCAGAACGTGGTCGATCTCAGCCAAATGTGAGTCCAGTGTTGGCTGCCTCAAAAGGACATCGTCCACGTAGATCAGTGTTCCACGCTCGTGGGCGTCTGGACATGCTTTGTTCAAGAAGATGTTGAACTCTGCAGGTGAGTTAGCGTAGCCAAAGGGACACCTGTTAAAGGTGTACTGACGGCCACCAAAAGTGAAAGCTAGTTTGTACTGGTCCTCGGCGCGCACAGGGATGGTCCAAAAACCAGAGGCGACGTCGAGGGTCGAGAAGTACTTACCATTGGTGACCTTGGGCAGTTCCTGTTGGAGTTGCGTCATAGGCCATCTGGATAAGGGAACTTGTTTGTTTAGCTTTCGGTAGTCTATAGTGAGTCTCCACTTACCATTTGGTTTTAACACCGGCCATAAAGGCGCAGAGTAAGTGCTGTTACAGTATCGGATGATACCTTTTTCTAACAGGTCATTAATGATTTCTCTGATAGGTTGATGTGCTGCCAGAGGAATCTTGTACTGTCTGACAAATGCAGGGGGAGCATTAGGCGGGGTTGGGATGCTCACTGTGTGGAGCGTGGTCAACCCACAATCCATCGAGTCAGCTGAGAATGATTTCTCATACGTTAAAAGAACTTTGCGAAGTTTGTCCCTTTCTTCATCAGTTTTCAGGGCGTCGGCTTGAGCGACCACCTGTTCAATCTGTGAAGCAATTGAGAGGGGTTCTTGTCCTTTGGGGAGCTCCATTGAGTCCCTTTCAGTGTCGTGAAACCTGTCTACAGGTAGGGCACTATAAGTTTGAGGACCTAGACTGTCTCCTCGGTTGAAACCGAACCGGTTGACTGTGTCATGGTCGGAATCATTGGGGGAGAAGAGAGCTATGGCCTGTGTTGGTTTCGTGAACAAGACTTGCCCCGTGTGTTGATTTGGGATCAAGTTTTCTGGGAGTCCTCCCAGAAATGGAATGCTTAGCTCAAAATCATGAAAATCAGTAGAGATCAACCATCCTAGCTGTGTGTTTTTTGGGATCAGTACCTCTTCTGTGCTTGTGTTGCACACAGCAACAGTCGTGGTTCTGCAGTCGAGGGTCACTTGGCATGTGGCCTCCATGGACAGTCCTAAGTTGAAAAACATAGGAGATGGTTGAAAGTATGCCTGTTTTGTGCTACTAGCTTGTCCTTTCATGATGTGACACATCACTGGCTTGTTCATAACCTGAGGTGGTACCGCAGTGTTATGGCTGTTAGCAATCTGGCAGACCTCTGGAATGGTCTGTCCAGCCTTAAGGTTCTCTGTGGTCAGCACAGGAGAGTCCTTTGTGGCCGTATCCAGTGACCACAGTACATTGTTGTTGATGTCCACTCGGACACCTAACCTTACCAAAATGTCGGAGCCTATGTAGGTTGCATGTGGTAAGTTCGGGACCACGAGGAACGGGTGATCCAGTTCTCGTTGGTTCCAGATCAGTTTCAGGTCAATGATCCCTTTTGCGGTCATTACCTGTTTATCGTTGGGGTCCAACGAAAAGCGGAAAGCCTTTTTGTTCATATCTAGACCCAACTGTTTCTCAACCAAGGTTCCATAGAAAGCTTGGCTGATCGCTGATTTCTCCGTCCAAGGAGACAAAACAGCATCATCGGCGTGGGATCCTTGGATCTCAACACCTTTGACTACCCGTGGTAGGTAGTGTTCAGTGGGTGCTGACTGTTCCAGCTCGCAGAGGAGGCTCTCTTGTTGGGCCTTTTCTGCCTCACCTGTTGCTGAAGGTTCACTTACCGGGATTGTGCTCTCGTTGGAGGACCCCTTTGTGCCTTCCGCGGTACCTGCTGTTAGACAGTCAGTGTCACCTTGTGTAGGCATATCGATTGGCAGTGGTTGGCTCACTCTGGTCCACATTGTTTGATCACCATAATCTATAATCGCGTCGAAGCGGTTTATAAAG
>JBBPBX010085126.1:0-15152 GCA_038048925.1 Garcialebias charrua
TCAAAGTCTATGGAGGAGACGCGTGGAGTCACGGGGAACAAGGAAGCGGCGAGATTCAACTGATCGAAGCGGCGCGACGGCAGCCTGCACACGCACGCGCGCGTCGCCGTCGAGCCGCAGACGTCCCAAATGTTGATCTCTGGCGGCTCGACGCATCCGGCAAACAGTCGGGAGAGCCTCGCTATCTGATTACACAACCACAACGGGACTTTTTTCGGACTTTTTAAACTCACCGGATCCAGCCTCCAGGAATTGGAACCAAACTCCGGTAAGAAACGTGGCATTTTTACAGTTGCTGCTGACAGGCTGCTGTACTCTCCAGTGTAGATCACCCCAAACATAAAAAAAAGTTTTAATCTCATCGAAGACCGTCGGAGGTGCAGTTAAAACAACAACTGAACCCGGAAAACAAGCCAGAGACCCCTCCCTCTGCTACCCCCTAGTGTACGTCATCAGACGGTGTTCAGTGGCCAGTGGGACCGTGACCAGCGGCAAAAAGGGGACGGCAGGCGCGTTTGCAGTTGTGCGGTGGGTAGGAGGCATTAAGGTGTGATCTTTCAATTTACATGTATGTGTTACAAACCCCCTTCTGTTAAGCTGTGATGTGTTGTTTTGTCAATTTAAATAGAATGGGTATGTTAGGTATTTTGTGGTGTTATTTCAGTTTCCAATTTCATATGTTGGTGCGTGGCTTGTCAGCATGTATAAAACTTCTCGTTCTCACAGCTTCCATTCATTCAGAATTGAAAAAGACTTCTGGACAGAAGTCGAAACGTTTTCTGCAACAAATAAAGTCCAGTTGATCCTGTATTGAACGCCTTTTTTGTATTTTCTGTAGGTTCCTTATTTAAAATCCATCCATCCATCCATCCATCCATTTTCGTCCGCTTATCCGGGGTCGGGTCGAGGGGGTAGCAGCCTAAGTAAGGAGGCCCAGACTTCCCTCTCCCCAGCCACTTGCAACAGCTCCTCTGGGGGAATCCCAAGGCGTTCCCAGGCCAGCCGAGAGACATAGTCCCTCCAGCGTGTCCTGGGTCTTCCTCTGGGTCTCCTCCTGGTGGGACATGCCCGGAACACCTCACCAGGGAGGTGTCCAGGAGGCATCCTAACCAGATGCCCGAGCCACCTCAACTGGCTCCTCTCGATGTGGAGAAGCAGCGGCTCTACTCCGAGTCCCTCCCGGATGACTGAGCTTCTCACCCTATCTCTAAGGGAGAGTCCAGACACCCTGCGGAGAAAACTCATTTCAGCCGCTTGTATCCGAGATCTCGTTCTTTCGGTCACAACCCAAAGCTCATGACCATAGATGAGGGTGGGAACGTAGATCGATCGGTAAATTGAGAGCTTTGCCTTTCGACTCAGCTCTCTCTTCACCACGACAGACCGGTACAGCGCCCACTTCACTGCGGATGCTGCACCTATCCGCCTATCGATCTCACGCTCCAGTTTTCCCTCATTCGTGAACAAGACCCCGAGATACTTAAACTCCTCCACTTGGGGCAGCAGGGGCGCCGTATGGGGGGTAAAAGTTGGTACGATTCCAGGGGCCCTTGACAAACAGGGGCCCCAAATTGGCCTTTTTTATTTTTATTTTTTTCATGGTGTGGTGGGCCCCTGATAATAATACATTAATGGTAGTAGCTTTGTTTTTACTTGTTTTAACAGTAAAACTTAAATATTATCTCTCCCAGACCAAAAAGCAAACATCATGATATTTTACAAACACCCCTCTGTATCTGCATGAAATGGTATGTTCCTAGCTGCTTTGGGCTCTGGCTCAGAGCCTCTGAGCTCACTTGACGCTGCTGTGTGGTGTCTGCAGTCAGAAGATGACAGACATGTTGCCCAGAAAAATCGTAAAATCAGGCTGTCAAAATAGGAAAGAGAAATAAGAAAAGGAAGACAGACAAAGGAAAGGGTCTCGATTTGTAACAGTTTTTCCCCAAGAGAGGTGGGTAGAGATGTGCGTGATTATCAACCTGTTCGACTAGCTTAGCCTCGTTTTTTTTTTTTGCTCCCTCCCTCTCTTCTCTGTCTGTCATCGCGGCTCTGAGCTCGCAACCCAAGTTATGAACCACACGTCACCATCCAACCACAGACAGGTCTTTTTCATTAAAATTACTGAACCAAGAGGCGGAAGTGACAAAATCTTAGATTTATTAACTCAACAAAAGATAATAAGATACACATGTTTTTATTTTGTAGACCAGATTAGAATATTTAGTTAAGCATCCAAATATGCTTACTGTCATTGTGTTTTAGGTAATGCCATTATGCAGTAGAAAAACAAGAAAAGTTTAACTTTTTTTATTATTATTATTATAGGCAATATTTCTTAATTACATTAAGATGTATTATTTGTTGGGTTTGATTCTATTTGTAGATATTCAAATTAATTTACTAGATAGTCCGTCTTCTTTACAGACATTTTGTTGTATTGCTTAGTAGAATTTGAATATCTACAAATAATACCAAAACCAACAAGTAATATAATTTAGAAATGTTGCCTAAAATGCACATTGACAATAAGCATATTTGTATGCTTAACTAAATATTCTTGGGCTACAAATGTTTAAGTTATATATTATATTTTGTTGATTTAATATATCTAAGATTTTGTCACTTCCGCCTCTTGGTTTAGTACTTTGATTTGCAAGACATGCTTTGATTGAATGAAAACAACCTGGCTGTGATTGGCTGGTGATGTGCTTCATTTACATATAACTTGAACATGCAGAGACAGAGCCACGAGCAAGCAGAGGGAGATGAGCAAGCGTGTGTGTGATTTGAATGCACATGCTTCAAATTATTGTTCATTTATATTGATATCTGCTGTTAAATCAGTGTTACTCAAGCTGGTGGCACAAATGTAACGACATATTTCACCAGCATTTAATCAATGAAAGAAAATGTTTACCAAGATATTCATATATACATATAACTTATCCCTGTACTATTCACCACACTTAACAACAGATGAGTCAGAATCAGCAGCAGCCCAAACTCCCAATAGCAGTGGAACTCCTCCTCCCTGTCCCTGTGAAAAAGGTGAGCAACACTGTTCATTGACATGTAAGGTAACTGCAGAGCATACATGGCAACCCCTTGGGACATTTACCTGTATAGTGACTGTCAAAAATCCGTAATTGTAATTTTCACCAACAACTCTGTATTGGGGGTGGGGGGCTGTCTGCGGTGGAGATACAGCACAAACCAGGCAGAAAGGAGGTCGGGGAGATAACTTATTTCTAACGGCAGAACGATTTGTAGAACGATTGGAGCACTATCATCACAAAATATGCACATATCACAGTTACTTCATTAGACAATAATATTAACAATGACATATAAAGACAGACTGGGTGTAGAGTTGAAGAATGTGTTCATTTAACTTTATTGGGTTGTTTTACATTTGAAACTGAGTTTTTTTAAAGAAAATTTGTAAAACTGAAAAAAATCCGTGAGGTTGCTTTCTACACCTGTATACCTGCAAAATTAGGGAAAATCCATTTAAATTATGGACAATTTGACATGTATGGCAGAGTCTCTGGGGATTTTCCTCTCTCTTGCGCTTTCTACCATTACACAACAAAACTGAAATACTTATTGCAGGGGGGCCCAATTGGATTTTTTTTTCATGGGGCCCAACATTCCTGGTGGCCCCCCTGTGGGGCAGGACCTCCTCTCCGACCCGGAGAGGGCATGCTACCCTTTTCCGGCTCAAGACCATGGCCTCGGATTTGGAGGAACTGATCCTCATCCCGGCCGCATCACATTCAGCTGCAAACCGCTCCAGCGAAAGCTGTAGATCACGATCTGATGAAGCCAATAGGACCACATCATCTGCAAAAAACAGAGAAGCGATTCTAAGGCCACCAAAACGGATCCTCTCAACACCTTGGCTGCGCCTAGAAATTCTGTCCATAAAAGTTATGAACAGAATCGGTGACAAAGGGCAACCTTGGCGGAGTCCAACTCTCACTGGAAACGAGCCTGACTTACTGCCAGCGATGCGGACCAAGCTCTGACACCGGTCGTACAGGGACCTAACAGCCCATATCAATGGGCCTGGTACCCCATACTCCCGGAGTACCCCCCACAGAACCCCCCGAGGGACGCGGTCGAATGCCTTTTCCAAGTCCACAAAGCACATGTAAACTGGTTGGGCAAACTCCCACGCACCCTCCAGGACCCTGCTGAGGGTGTAGAGCTGGTCCAGTGTTCCACGACCAGCACGAAAACCACACTGCTCCTCCTGAATCCGAGGTTCGACTATCCGACGGACCCTCCTCTCCAGAACCCCTGAATAGACCTTACCAGGGAGGCTTAATTTATTATTATTTAAAATGTAACTGAAAAATAAATTCCAGATTTTAAGGTAACAAAACTGAATACCAAGGTGGAGGTTGTGGAAATGCTAAACACTTTTGCTATCACTGTTGCTCAAGTGGCAGAGTGGTTGTCTTTTAGTCAGAAGGTTGCAGTTAGTTTCACAATTCAAGTGACAAATTATTTTTTCTCAAGATACAGAACCTCATAGGTTAGAGTTGTTTCTTTCTTGTGAATCTGTCTGGAACAATACATTTGCTGAATTTTATCTTGGTCAAAATGTAATCACAATCATAAGAGTAAAACAGCTTTAAAAATACAGTATTACGTATGAAGAGGATGAGCACCGAGTCAAACCTCACAGTGAATATGGAACCGCTTTGCAGCATCTTCTCTGCACTTCAAATGTTTTAAATAAATTGATACAGAATATCCCAGTAGACATTTCATGCAAGCCTAAATAATAAGCTTTAGAGAAGAAAGTACTTGGCTTGATTGGTTCAGGATAGTAAAAGAAGAAACTTTAGAAAATCATTAACTGGTCATGAAGAAAATAATCCCAAATAATGTTGCTGCCTTTGGGCTTTTGTAAGATTTGTGCTCATTCTGATGATTGTCTCTCTTCTGTTTAGTTGCACAGGGAAGGACTCCGTACAGAGAAAGATGGGGCATTGCTGCTTCCTGTATATGTATCGGAGTCGGAGTTGTCCTAATAATTCTCATTGCACGGTTTAAAGGTGAGAAGCGCAAATAACAATCCCGTTCCTATGTCCTTGATCCACAAGACCCTCCTCAACCTAGTTTTGTCATACCAAACGTCCCACAGTCATTACTCCTTGCGCTCTAACGATCTAGTCCTCCTGTCAGTTCCTCTGGTCAGAACTGAACTAGGAAAAAGAGCGTTCAGCTACGCCGTCCCCTTAGCCTGGAACAACTTACAGACAGATCTGAAACTATCAACATTCAGGTCTCCTAGATCCTTCATGTCAACTGTATTAGATATGTCATCAAGAAACTTGACCATTGCAGATGTTTCTAAACATTACTTATCCAATGTACATGTCATTGTTGATTTTGTTTAACTGTATCTACTCAACCGATGTCTGTCTGCTTGTTATATATATATAATGTCTATAGAAGTCTGTCTTATCCTGTTGGTTTTGAACTGTCAACATCTATTTATTGTAAATGTAGTTTTCTTTATTTTCTTTTTGATAAATGCAAATGCTTATTGTCAATTACCATGTGGCGTGTGCTGCTGACCACTTGACCAGGTCACCCTTGTAAAAGAGATCTCGATCTCAACGGGTTCTACCTGGTAAAATAAAGGTGATTGATTGATTGATTGATAAAATGAATGGCAACCTTTGTTATTGTGCTTAACATGTTTTATTATCATTTTCTAAAGTTTGCTGTAAATACCAGGCTGTAAAAAAACAAAATAAAAATAATTTTGAGAAAGATAGACACTTTTGTCAAACTGATGAATTAAACGTTGGTTCTATCACAACAAAAATCTTAATAACATCAAGTAATGTTAAACATTTTGTTCTTGCTCATACTTTGTATTGTTTACTGAAATATAACAAGTTTATTCAGTTTTTTAGGATCCACTTGACTACCAGAATTGCCATTATTGGGGGTTTTATGCTAAATGTTGACAATATGCCTTTTATTCATAACTGTAGAATGTCCTTTTAGAGATATTTAACATATCGTGCCACAAACATAATCAGAATCAGAATCAGAATCAGGTTTATTGGCCAAGTATGTTGACACACACAAGGTGTTTCTGGCTGTTCGTGTCTCTCTAGAAAGTGTCTCTCTAAAAATGCTAAAAACTATACAGATACTTTACATAAAACTTACAAATAATACACAAAATACAGAAGGATTCACATCACATGGGGGTTGTGAATGGGTTGGGGGTCACGCTGATGGATGTCTGATGATCAGCTGTTGATGATGGTGATGGCCTGGGGGAAGAAACTGTTCTTGTGTCTGACAGTCTTAGTGGACAGAGATCTGTAGCGTCTGCCAGACGGGAGAAGTTGGAACATGTTGTGACCCGGGTGTGTGGAGTCTGTGATGATTTTTCCAGCCCGTTTCCTGGTTCTTGCATGATACAAGTCCTGAATGGAGGGCAGTGAAGCCCCGATGACTTTCTCAGCCGTCCTCACTGTTCGCTGAAGCCTGTTCCTGTCCTGTCTTGTGGCTGCACCAAACCTGTGATGGATGTAGGATGGACTCAATGACTGCAGTGTAGAACTAGATCAGCAGCTCCTGAGGTTCCTCAACTGGCATAGGAAGTAAAGGGAAGAGGGTATCAACATTTATTTATACAGATTAATCACATTGAGCCACAGAGACTCATTTACAAGTGAGACCTATTTTAGACAGACAAACAGACAAAATTATGGAAAATAAAAAACACGAGGGTAGGAGGTAAAAAAAAATCGTATCTCACACTATGTTCTGGCCGAGGACATGAACAAGACCTCGCACATAAAAAGCACATAATGACATCATGATCCATTTCTGAGAAGGAGGCTGACAAAGATGGTGAGTTCGGAGCCAGAGCCACCCCCCCAACCATGGTCCCGATAAAGGCTGAGTTAGACTTTCGCTTTGGTCCGCAGGCTGGAGCGCGCGCGCCGCGCGTGCACTGTGCCGCACGGCGAAATGCGTTCATAGTTTCGCCCCTGTGTTTATGGTTGACGCACGGCGGAGCATGGCAAAGTGCTGTTCTTTTACGGGCCAGCAGGTGGCAGTAGCCTCTACAACATGTGCATATGTTACAAGAAAGGGTGTAGAAGAAGAAATCTACCGTAGAAGAAGAACTGTTTGACGTCACAACACAAACAAAATGGCTTCCCGCTCGCTTCATTCTTGAACTGTCTTTATTAGAGGAGCAAATTATAATAGAACAACAGTTATTGTGTCTTGCAATTTTAATGAGACGAAGAAGACGCAGAAGGAGATGGTATGTTCGGCCATTACACTCTCAGAGACGTACTGGTGGGGAATATAACATGCTGGTGACGAAGAAATGCACTTCAGTTACTTCCGCATGTCTGCACGCCGATTTGATGACCTGCTACATCGTATTTCGCCTTTCATACGACATGGAAGGACCCACAGCAGCCCTGTGACATTACCCGAGCGTTTGGCAGTGACTTTAAGAATCCTGGCTTCAGGTAGCAGCCAGAAAAGTGTAGCAGCCAGCTACAAACTTGGTGCAACTACGGTTTCCCTGATAGTCTCTGAGGTGTGCCAAGCTATATTGTATATTGCTATATGTATTTGAATGTTAATGATTTTAAATAAAATGAAACTACATTGAAATATCCACTTCAGCTTTCCGTCTGTTTTGTTTGCATATTGTATTTACAAAGCCACTAACAGTTGTATTACATAAAATTTGGTATGAAAGACTTTTTTATAATTGTAAGAACATTAGATGTTAGAATTATTTGGAAACCTGAAATGGCATTGTAAATATAAGTCCCATATTGCATTAAAATGAAGCATTGCTACCTGACACGAAAAATCTCAATGTGTAGTAGCCTTTATTTCACCAGGAATGTGAAGTGGAATGTGGAGAAACCTGTAGAAATAGTGTTTTGATTTTAATGTGTGCAAAAATTGCATGCTGTCTAAAAATAATTGATAAATGTGTAATTATGCATTACAAATGTATCATTTGAATCAAAGTCAAGTCAAAGTCAGCTTTATTCTCAAAACAGTAATATGTACAGGACATACACAGGATTGAAATTGCATTTCTCTCTGTCCCTCAGTGCAACAATAACTATTTAAACACTAAAACATTTAATAAACATAAAATGAAATAAAGTGTAATACTGTCCTGAGTTTTTGCATAGTACTTTTTCATAGTAGTATAAAAGTATAAAGTTTTCACCAACACCAACATTTAATATCCATAAACATAAAATGAAATAAAGTGTAATACTGTCCTGAGTTTTTGCATAGTACTTTTTCATAGTAGTATAAAAGTATAAAAAGTTTTCACCAACATTTAATAAACATAAAATGAAATAAAGTGTTAATACTGTCCTGAGTTTTTGCATAGTACTTTTTCATAGTAGTATAAAAGTATAAAAAGTTTTCACCAACACCAACTGAGTGAGCTGATGCTAGGGCTGTCGCTTCTGCTACTGCTGCTTGACCCTGGCAAGTGTCGAGGTGGTACGGGTATGGGCACCGTTGGACAGGGAGGAATTGGCGTGGAGGACCTGCGCAGAGGAAAACACCCTGCATTTGAAGTACTGCCAGTTTCATGGCCAGTAGGCGTGAGGTTGTGAGAGACGATGGGTGTGATGTACTCATGGTCGATGGTGGTGACGGTCTGGTCCATGGGGGTGAGGGTCTGGTCGATGGGGGTGACGGTCTGGTCCATGGGGGTGAGGGTCTGGTCGAATGGGGTGACAGTCTGGTCGAGGCACCATGTATCGTCCTGTGCTTGGCTCTGTGGTGTTTCTTCAGGCTAAAAAACAGACATTGACATCCATCAGTACAAAATGAAACGGTAACGGATACAATGCACATATGTGTTAAATAAAAACAAATGTTTGTGTAATTGTTAGCTTAATAAACAGAAGGTGAAGCATCAACACACACACAGGCTAAATTTGTTTACAGTTGAGGTGTGCAGATCTAAAATGGTTATTTCCACTATTTCACATTTACTGGTCAGCAGCTTGATTTATATTTTCATTAAGCCATGTTTTGGTCATTCATTCTCACAGTTTATTGTTTATATGACTACAAAGGGGAAACAACACGGCAGGCTGCACAGCATGGCCTGCTGTATTCCATGCTAAGCTAGCTGTAATAAAAGCAGTACTAACTTTTTTTTTCTTTCATTTTTACCTCTTTTTCCATATTTGTGTCCTTTTCTCGGTGTTTTATAAAACTCGACAGCCAACTCAGCTCCACAACGAGGATTGGCACCGGTTTGTTGGTGCCAGGATCGCCACTTCTGATCACCCTCTTTTTGGCCTTCACGAAGCGATCCCGCATGTTTTTCTTCCTCCTTCTGCATCGCTTCTGCAATCTCCTTCCATGAACTCTGTGCCAGTTGCACATCTTTGTGTTCTCTCATAGAGGGATCATACAAATGGCGATACATGCGGATGAGTTCAGCCAGAGCAGCTTCGAAAGCGTCCATCTTGTTTTGAGCCCAGTCCGTACGTCACTGAGCGCGGCGCGCGCTCTAGGCTTGCGGAGTTTCAAAAATTCAGAGGTGCACGGCACGCGCTAATCCCCTGCGCGGGGCCAACGCGCAGGGGCGGGGACTGTGAAATTGCGTCACTTTTGGAGGGCACACCCTCGCGCGCTGCGCGACGCGTCGACTATGAATCTAGCTGTACGTTATCAGCCAGCTCTGTTAAGCTCTGACAGAGGTCCATGAGATTGTCCGTGAACGCTACCAGAAAGTTCCATAGTCCTGATAAAGCTGACACTGTGTCTATAGGCCGGCTCAGCTCTGATAAGGGCCCACAGATGTTCTTTTGGGGGTCAGAGCAGGGAAGAGTGGGGCTGAGCAGAGATTCATAATTTACCACATTTTCCGGTGTATAGGTCGCACCTTTTTGTGTTTTTTTTCAAGGCCTGCGACCTATACTCAGGTGCGACCTATATATGGCTTGTTATCACTTTTGGTGAAACAAATTTTTAAATCCAGCTCATTTCACAATTACGTTCATTTATTAAGGAAAAGTTCAGCTCAGACATATATTTGCTATAATTTTTATCAAACAAATAATTGTTTTTAAGTGTTAATCTTCTTAAAAGCCTTGCTGTGCGCTCCTGTGGCAGACATTTGCAGCAGAGCTAAACGTAGGTGCGACCTATACACCAGTGCGACCTATCTAGGGATTTTTCCAATCTATTGGTGATAATTGGACAATGCGACCTATACACAGGTGCAGCCTATATACCAGAAAATACTGTACTTCTCCTTCAGGAGCAATTTGAGATATGTTGGCCTATCCAAGGCCAAGTGGGGAAGCCAGATTCAGATAAACAACAATTGTTTTGGGGTAGGCCGGCTCTACTGATTTCACATCTTCCTTCATAGTTTCTGTTGGTACACTCAATGGCAAATCCAAACAGCCAGATTTGTGGTCATTCTGATGGTCCGTACTTGTAGTCTTCTACAAGATTGATTTCTTCATGCCAGCGGGTTCCAGGCTCGCAAAGCATCTGAGTCTGAGCGCTCAAAGCACAGTACAATCCTTCAAATAGGCAGGCACCCTCACCATTGCCAAAACTGCTGCTGACGTCTTCCTAATTTATCGATATTGTAGATACCCACTGAATCTAAAAAGCAGAAACTGAAAGTTATGCACCATAACTCATGTTCCCTGAAGGAAGGGAACGAGGTACAACATAAATGTTATGGGAAATTGCGCTCCGCGCAGTTACCTGAAGGAATACAATCACGCCTTTAAGGCAGGGGCGTCAGCGTCGTGCCAGAGGCCCCGCCCTCTGGGTACTTAAGCCGCTGACGCCCATCCATCGATCTCCAAAATGCACTTCACCGAGCTTTCAGCATTGAAAGGGCCAGGTATGTTGCACCTCGTTCCCTTCCTTCAGGGAACATGAGTTATGGTGCATAACTTTCAGTTCCCTTATCAGTCATGTCACTCGGTGCAACATAAATGCTATGGGAACGTAATTCATTCACGCCCTTGAAATGCTCAGTAAAATGCATCCTAGTGTGAACGTCCGCCTTTATTCAAAAGGCATCTCAAGGCCGCTTTCTACTGTGTGTTAGAAAGGACAGCCTGAGTGACATCACACGCAGTAACATCCAAACTGTAATGCTTTGCAAACGTGTTCATTGAGCTCCAGTTCGCAACAGCACAGATGTCTGCAACTGGTACACCCTTGAACAGTGACCATGAGGTGGCCAAGCCCCGAGTGGAGTGGGCACGCACTCCAGAGGGCACCTGTTGACCTTTGCTACTGTACGCCCTTTTTATGGCCTCAGTCACCCAGTGTGAGAGGCGCTGTTTTGATAGGGCCTTTCCTGTAGCTGGTGCAGCAAAGCACACAAACAGTTGATTTGTTTTTCTCCATTCGGCTGTTCTCTGCATGTAAGTGCTTAAAGCTCTCATGGGGCAGAGAGCCTTCAGCCTTTCCTGTTCCTGAGTGAGGATAGGAGCAGGTGGAAAAGAAGAGAGATCAAAGTCCAGACTTCTGGGGTTTAAAGTCAAAACCTTGGGGATATATGCAGGATTAGGCCTTAGGGTGACCTTTGACCCATCAGGGGTGAACCTGGTACACATTAGATGTACGGACAAAGCGTGGAGGTCAACCACACGTTTTGCCGAGCAAAGGGCCAGGAGAAGAGCGGTCTTATAAGATAATAAATCTATCTTAATGTCGCTCAGTGGTTCAAATGGGGGGCCACAGAGAGCCCCCAAGACCATACTAAGATCCCATCCATGGGTCAAGATCCTGTTGGGGGGGTGTCTTCCTTAGCATGCCCTTCATAAATCTTATTATGAACGGGTGCGCGCCAGGTGTCCTGCTCCCCCAGCCCTCGTGACAAGCTGAAATTGCTGATAGGAACACCTTAATCGTTGAGAAAGAGCAACCTTTTTCCAACAAGTCCTGAAGAAAGGTGAGGAGCTGGGCAGAGTTGCATGAATAAGAAATAATATTTCTTTCTGTGCACCAAGCTTCAAAAATATGCCATTTCCTGGCGTAGAGAGACTGTGTGTTGACACAGCTCGTGCATTTTCAATGGTTTTTACCACGTTCTCTGGCAGGCCTGAGGCCATCAGCTTGTTCCTCTCCGCCACCAAGCTGAAATTTGCCACAGTTCTCAGTCTAAGTGGTGAAACTGTTCCTGTGACATAGAGGATCCCTGGAGAGGAGCCGGTGGATGAACCAGCTCTCCCTCATGGGCCCTAATTTCTGTGGTACCTTGAAGGTCAACCACTTTAGGGAGTGGGCCTTTCTGCAGATGTACCTCCATACTACTCTGATCGAGAATGTTTGGAGGCAGAGGCAATCTGCTGTCATTATTAGACAAAAGCTGAACAGAATGTCTGTTTTTCCTCTTTTTGTTGGGGGTCATGGATCGGGGGGGGTTGCAAGTTTTCTAAACGAGCAGATCTCCTGACTCCAGCCCGTTTCCTGGTTGGGTCAGCACAGTGAACTTGGCCACACACTGCAGGATCACTGTTTGAGCATGGCGTGTTGCCCATTGAGAATAAGGGGACCGCTTCAGCATGAGAATGTGGAGATGGTCCTTTGTGTTGAGCAGACTTTAGATTGGTTGGTGACAGAGAGTTCAGTCCTATTCGATTAAAGGGAAGAGGAGTTTGATTTAGCCCTGGTGCCATTTTTGTTCTACACTGAGTGTTTACACACGCTGCAGTTTCATCACAATAGGGTATATGCCACGGGTAGTGGTGACGTACTTCCGTTAAAATGTGGGCTCTACGCTACACTTCCGGTTCTGGTCGACAGCAGTTGTTGTTAGCGGTAGCTTCTAGAACTAGACCATGTAAAAGACACAAAAGGTAAATTATCTGCGAGCTACTGGTACAACAAGAGAGATTTGTTGTGTGCCGTTGTGTCCAGTGAATAGCAGGTACAATAGAGCGCTTAGTTTTTTATATTTTAATGCCAGAGTTCGTGGCTAACCGAGTTAGCCTTAAAGCTAACACTCGGTTGTAGCTGGCGTTTTAAACCTCAGAATATTCAAGAGCCAGCATCAAACAGTGGTTAAAAATGAGCTGTACCTGCATTGTTCCAGTGGAATAATTATCCCTTCCATGACCGGGGCTTTGGGAGAAGCAGCAAAGAGGACAGCGAGGAGGAGAACACAGCTGCAGCTCAGTAAGAAACATGAATATGACTCGACTCCACATCCTGCACTTGTAGATTTAATGTTGGAGTCATGATGAGTGATTTAATAAAAGTTTGTAACTACATACTTTTAAAATAATATTCAGATTTTAACAGTTTTCTAATCTGTAAATATGTTTGTAAACTCCTAGTAACTTCAGGGCTGTTACACCTCTGAAATATTCTCTGCAGTTTCCTTTAATATGAAACCAGAACTGTTTCACTTCAATTAAACTTTTATTTCCTGAGATGTAATTATTTATTTTAAAGCATAACTCTCATAAAGAGTTCTCTGTTTGGTTTTTTACGTTATGAAGGTAAATATGAACACTTTTTTGTTTTTTCAGGTTTGCATCATCTGACCTCCTGGTGTGTTTCTGACCCATGACTGCGCTGCTCTGCCATTCATGGTCGGTGTTCACCAAGAATGAGATGAGAGGAACTCCCCATCAAGTTCAAGTTGTGTTTATTTGTCATATACAGGTTAACACAGAGTTAACAGTACAGTACAATGAAGTGCTCAGGATGAGAAGAGCAGATTTGACTTGCTAAAAATCAAACTATACTAAAAGCATGCAAAGTGAAAAAGTAATTATAATATTCACAAAGTCCTGAAGAGAGACAGTAAACATGGTTGGATATACAGTAATGATGCAGCAGGATGAATTTGAATGAACTACTGTAAGTATTTCAAACTAGTAATACAGTACAAGCTAACATGCACATAGTTATATATATACAGTATATATATATACACTACACATAATCAACATTACACAGGTTGTGTGACAGGTTATTGCACAAGTAGTGACATTGAGATTGAATTATTAGTTATTACCAGTTGTTCAGTGTTATTTATTGATTATTTATCCACACCACCCCGTCAACCAATATCCTGCAGCCCGTTGAGTTCTTCCTGTTCTTAAATGACCTTGACCTTGGATGAAAGCAACGGGACCTTGCTGACCGGTACGGTGTCCATCAGTCCACGGTCAGGCGGATTATCACTGCAACTTTTTATTGACAGTACTCGGCTCAATTAGGACCCGATACCTGAAGAGCAGATGCATAAAAATCTACCTGCATACTTCAGGACTACTGTACCCTGACACTACAGTCACACTACTTACTACTTGTAAGAAAATAAAATGTTCAAAACATTCTGACTTTGTCTTCATATTATCACCCAAAAAAATGTGTATGTTGATTTAAGACAGGCTTAGAGTTCAGTTTTATTTTAGCCAGTTTATTAAAAACAAATTTGATGATGATGTTACATTACTGTAGAAAACGTTTGAGGCACAAGATTTAAACAGTTTATAGCATTACAGCTTCTGACTTTAAGTCACAGCTTCCTCGACAGCTAATGGAGATTTAAAAACATTAATCAGTCAGACAAAGGTAAGTGATGAAGCAGCTCTTCTGTTCAACCATCCACATGGATCACATGTCCTTCGTCATCAGTGGAGCTCACAAACATCCAGGCTGGACCAGCTGGCTCCCTCCTCATCATCATCACTACGGTGTCCTGTCCAGTGAAAGAAAACATCTCTTATTAAGAGCTGCTATAAACAGTGAGATTCACAAAACCATATAGCAGACATGTGTTGAATATAAAGAGTTTATATTGTCTGATATTTAACTTCAACTCAAGTTTTGTACACAAACTTGAATTAAAATAATTAAATTAAAATAACTTTTGTTTCTAAATCTGGTCTAAATCTCCTGCCTCCTTGTTTGAAACTGAACTGTCAGGTGCCTTTGACTCAAACAGTGGGGCTTCTGCTGCTCCTCATGGACTGTAAACACTCAGCCCTGACTTCTCCTGCCTCCTTGTTTGAAACTAAACATTTGTGTTAAATCAGAAATGTACAGACAAAACACGTTTACTCAACAATTTAGCAAGGGTTAACTATGTTAGCTGTGTTAGCCTA
>JBBPBX010085127.1:0-15152 GCA_038048925.1 Garcialebias charrua
ATATATATATATATATATATAGGAAATGGATGTGAATAAGATAATTGAGTTTGACAGGTTATGGAAGGATTTTTGTGTTTTCTGTTCGGATCAGATTAATCATAGATTAAGTGTTAGTTTTTGAATGTGGTCTTAGCCCTTATCACAGACATCTCTGAATAAGAGCAGTTGAGCTTTTCTCAGATATCGGATTAGTTAACAGAGTAGTGTAGGGTTTTTCCCCTCACAGGTGTCTATGATGAAGAGATGAAGAGGCCTAACCCCAGTTTCTTTGCTAAGGTTAACACATACTAGAAATGCACACATTGGAGCAGAGTATATGCAATGTTTTGAAGTTGTTAAGAGTTGATAAATCAAATTTTGGGAAATTTAAGGGTTTTTGAGAAAGTATTGAATTTATAAAGTCTAATTAAAGTCCAGTTGTTGTTTTTTAACGCCTTTTTAAAGGTATTGAATTTAACTTCATTATTCCTGCATATACCCTGTAGAGGCGTGTTTGTTGATAGGAGGGACAGTCCGCTCGGTTCTTTCTTGTTTTTATTTTTATTTGTTCGTTCTTGCATCTATTTTTTGTCTGGTTGTTCTTGTTCTTTGTTTTTGTTTGTTTTCTCTGTTTGTACCTGCTTATTCTTATTCTTATTATTTTTGTTTGTTTGTTCTGATCTTATTCTGTTTAGTTTTTATTACCATTTAGTCTTGATGCTTATTTTATATGGTGGTTTTTATATTCTGGGTGGGTAACTTGTAACTTAGATGTAATATTGCTGTGGGTGGGAATGTTAGAGATTTCCAATGTGTATCCAGTTTTTAATTGCATTCTCACATAGAACATATAGGATTTTGTTGACATGATGTTTGTCATGTCAAAAGGGGAATTGAAATATATTTCTATCAGTATTACATTACACCCATTATGTTCCATTATTTGTATTCACTTAATTCTGCCTTATAATGTGAAATGTGACACAAGGCAGAACGTCTTTCTCTCGGGCTTTGTTTTCAATAGGGAAGAGTTACACGCCTGCAAAATTCAACAGACCCAACATTTGATGTTTACATTGAAGCTGATAGTTTATTGGCAGAAAGGAGGGTCACGTGGTAGTGTAGGTGGTCCCAGGGCGGTCCCGAAGCAGTCCCAGGCGGTTCCAGGTTCCAGGAGGCGGTGACGACATCCGGAGGTTTATAACCGTGGCCCTGCCTTTGAAGATGTACGTATGTGTGGACTGGTGTTGGAGTGAGGTCTGTTTGCAGCTGCAAGGTTAATCCTTATATGTACAATAAACCTGCAAATTAACTTGCACATTCGTTTCAGAGTTTCCTTAAACCTTTTGAATTCGTAACATTTCTTAGCTGACGTTATATCAGAAGTGTTCCTAAACTTAAAGGATAATAATAATAATAATAATAATAATAATAATAATGAATTCAATTTATAACGCGCTTTTCATTAGTGAAAATCTCAAAGCGCTACACACATTGAATGCTACACACATTCATACACCGGTAGCGGCAGACTACCATGCAAGGTGCTTTCCAGTCCTACCGGGAGCAACTCGGGGTTAAGTGTCTTGCCCAAGGACACAACGACACATGGTGTGGGGAACCGGGATTCGAACCGCCAACCTTCTGATCGGGGGACGACTGCCATTACCACTACGCCACAGCCGCCCAGGATCAGTATGTAAGTTATTTTTTAAACATATTTCTTCACTCTGCCACTATTTTATGATAGATAGATGTTTGACAAGTAATCTCTGAAAAAACTATAGTCCTCTGGCGTCTCCCGGTGGTAATAAAAGCATTTATAAAAACCCACAGTGACCAGCCGTTAACCAGCCAATAAAAACAGAGTTTTTTGAACCAGCCAATAAAAACAGAGTTTTGTTCATGTGGGTGGGGTGTCAGCTTCACACAGCTCATCCCCCGCCTGTCCCAGCCTGCAGCGCTGGGAGGAGGAGGAGCTAAGGAGGCGGAGTTGCAGGTCAGCCAGAGAGCAAGGGGGAGGGAGCAGAAGGCTTTCCCTGTTCAAAATTTTTCTAAGTGTTTTGGTCATACAGAAATCGCAGATAACAGCTTTAACATTTCCTAAATCAATTCACGAAATGGTCAAATCTGCTGGATTTAAATTGTTTCGGTTTGACATTTTCCAAACAGCCTCGGGTGCGCTACGAAAACAAATTATAAAAAATTGAATTTTATCTCAAATATTTCATCTAGGCCAACAGTCAGTAAATTAGAGCCATATAATTACACACTAGTAGCAGAAAAAATATCCACTGAGTGGTTTCTGAGCTATTTATCTGAATAGCCTGGACCTCGCCAGGCTAAACTAACAAGGCTCCACCTTCAGTTCTCTGATTGGTCCGGTCGGGGGTCTACCGGAGGGGTCGTTGTCTGTGGGAGAGGTCCCAGACCCTGGTGCGGGGCGAAGTGAAGGACAAGGGTCTGGTTTTAACCAGGCTACCATCAAACGGTTTATTCTCTAAACTCTCGGTCATGTGCTCATTCAGTTTGCACTACTTCTCATATTTGCACTAATGTTTGTATTACATCACTGCCTATAGTCATACTACTGTTTACATTCACTGTTTACATTTATTAATACTGTTTACATTTATTACTACTGTTTACATTTACACTACTTTTATATCTACACTACTGCTGATACATATACAGTATTCTCTGACTAGCCTTATTTAAGGATGCCCAATGTGCCTTATGTGCCTTACTGCATATGCCACTTTGCCTCTATACCAACATCAACTACCTCATACATATACTGTGTACATTAACTCATATGCTGCTTTGCCACTCTTTGCAAATGTCAATGCTAGAACCTTCAGTTTATTTTATAGATATACTTTTTATACTTTTTATACTACTATGCAAAAACTCAGGACAGTATTACACTTTTATTATTTCATTTTATGCTTATGTTCATTAAATGTTTAGTGTTTTAGTGTTGGTGTAAATTTTCATACTTTTATACTACTATGCAAAGACTCAGGACAGTGTTACACTTTTACTATTTTATGCTTATGTTTATTGGATGTTTTGGTGTTTTAGTGTTTGAATGGTTACTGTTGCACCGAGGGACTGAGAGAAACGCAATTTCAATCCTGTGTATGTCCTGTACATATTGCAGTTCTGACAATAAAGTTGACTTTGACTTTGACTTTTGACCTGTTGACGAGGTGGAGGCTCTGGCCATGGGATCTGAAGCGCGTCCAGTGCTCTGTGACACAGGTCGAACAGAGCAGGGATGGAAAAGTCAGTCTCCGGGAGCACAGGTACCGGGGTTTGGGAGAGGTCTTCTCCTTGTTCCTTGTATTCGACGTCTGCGTCCTCCACGGAGAATTTGCCTGAGGCTGAAATCGAGATCTCATCCTCGTTCATCATGTCTTGAATGTCAAATTCGACTGTTAAGTCCACCATAGGAGCCAGCACGTCAGGGCTGTCACCTCCATTCTACTCGTGTGCTGTCGTGCAGAGCCATGTTCTCGAGCTCCGGCGTGGGAGTGAGGGGCTCGGTGGTGTCTGGATCCGCTGGCGCTGATGGGGCGCCCATGGCCTTGGCGACGAAGTCAGCCCGGTGCCTCCTCACCGCCTCCAGCATCTGGCTGCAGTGTGGGCATGAGTCGGGCACATCCAGCGCCATTTTTGCGTGTAACATCCCCAAGCAGACAGGACAGGCCTCGTGGGTGTCCCTCGCTGCGAGGGAAAAACCGCATCCGCTAGGACAGGCGCGCGAGGTTGGGCTCGCCGTCCTGCTGGTTTTCCTTGGAAGTCTTGTTTTTCGCTTTCCTATCTCCGGAGGCATGTCCGAGATACGGCGAGCAAGTCCTTCCAGAATCCTTTTTCTCTTATTTTGAAACGTCTCCTCCGTTGCATCGCTTTCGCTGGCTAGCCCGCTACGAGTTAGCAGGGGTAGCGGTTGTTGCGTAGTTAGCGCCATCGAGCGAAGCAGTCTGCGGAGAGAGGAGAAGAAAATACTTCAGGGTTAAGAGAAAATGTGCCGGACTAGCTTTTGTTAGCCCAGCAGTACGCAGGAATAATTCTCTGTACGCTTTGTGTAGGGAGCAAGCTCACCTCTGGTTGAGTGATGAAGCAACAGAGAAGTCCCGCGAAGAGAGGTAGTTCAGGTTTAAGTGAGGTGAAGGTCAAAAAAGAGAAAGATGGATGGGCGTCAGCGGCTTAAATACCCAGAGGGCGGGGCCTCTGACGCAATACTGACGCCCTTGCCGTAAAGGCGTGAATGTATTCCTTCAGGTAATCGCGCGGGGGCGCAATTCCCATAGCATATGTTGCACCGAGAGAACATGACTGAAAGGGAACCTACTGGACAGTTTCTTTTTTTTATTTTACCACCCAGAGCCTTTAACAGCTCGTCTCTGATTTTCTCACAGCATTATTCCTTCTTCAGCTCCCATTCATGGTCTTCTTCTCTGATTTTACTCTTTTTCTCTTCTTCACAACAACAGTCATTCTACACACAACCATCCGATGCTGTCTGGCCACGCTCTCCCCTGCCACAACCTTACAGTCTCCAATCTCCCTCAGGTTTCCTCTTCTACACAGAATGTAATCGACCTGTGTACTCCTTCCTCCACTCTTATAGGTCACTCTATGTTCCTCCCTCTTTTGGAAATAGGTATTGACTATAGCCATTTCCATTCTCTTGGCAAAATCCACCACCATCTGTCCTTCCTGGTTTCTTTCCTTGACACCAAACCTACCCATCACTTCCTCATCCCCTCTGTTTCCTTCACCAACATGTCCATAATACTCTCTATCACTTCATCCAGATCTTTCCAAAATTTATCTTTCTCCTCCCCATCACATCCAATCTATGGAGCACATACTGAAAACATTTAACATTAAACCTTCTACTTCTACCTTCAGGCACATGTATCTGACACTCTTTTCACATCTACTACATTCGTTGCCAACTCCTCCTTCAGGACCACCCCTACTCCATTTCTGTTTCTATCCACACCATGGTAAACAGTTTGAACCCTGCTCCAATGCTGCAAGTTTTGCTGCCCTTCCACTCTGTCTTTTGGACACATAAAGTATCTACCTTTCTTCTCTGCATCATGCCAGCCTACTCTTTGGCCCCATATTTAGAATTGCCACCATCACTTCTACATTCTTGACTTTCCTCATTTCCCTTTTTCTCCTGATACATTTTCCTCTTTGTGGTCTTCGACTAACAGTAATGCAGTTTCTGCTGGCCCCCTTTTTGTCAACCGCTGGGGTTGTTGTTAACTCCAGCCTTCACCGATCCAGTACGGTGTTGCTTAGATGAACTCACATATTAGTTTTGGCAAAAGTGTTTTATGGTGGATGCTCCTCCTGACACAACCCTCACCATTTATCCGAGCTTGGGACCAGCACAAGAGATACATTGGCTTGTGGCCCCTAGTGGCTGGTTTCATCACCTGCTATAACAATTATTTGAAAAACAGTATGCAAGAGAATATGTGCGTGAATGTGCTGCACACAATCATGTGGAATGAATCAACGAATGCCTGTGGACATTGTCACAAGGACATATTAGCAGCAGAACTGGATTCCTTAGTGTTTTATGAGTATAATTTCCCCCCTGATAGTGGTGATAGTTATGATGTTTGGTGTGTGTGTGTAGGGGGGTGTATGTGTGTGTGTGTGTCTGTATGTGAGAATGAGAGAGCTCGTGTGGAAGGATGAGGAAGGCTGAGACAAGAGGGCTGCCCGCAGTAATGAGGCCCTTTTATGGGCTTTAATTTGTCCTGCTCCCCTGGGAGGCTGATGGATGGCTTTCTTTATACTCACTCTCTTTCTTTTCCCCATCTGTGATACAGAGGATTTATTTATGCCCTGATATTAGCCCTCTAACAAGTGCTGCCTTGCTATTAGGACTGACTGACGGACTGGATACTTTATATTTTGTGTAGCCATTTTGTGTGTGTGTTAAAAGAAGAAAAAAATAACCTTTTTATTTGTTTCTTGTTTGTGAAAACTGGTGCTGGAGCAACAACAAAACATTTTCGCCTTTGGGCAATTCATTGCAAATTCCGGCTGAGTCCTGCTCAGTTTGACTCCAGGGAAATGTAATTTAAAAATGAGCTGAAAAGTTTATCGCCAGTTTGGCAGTTTTGGCAAGTGATAAAAATGACCAGTTGAAGAGGCAGATTTGGGTTGACAGTCACGCAGGGATGAAAATAGCACACTGCATACGTTTGGCTGTTTCAAAGGAGCGGGCAACACGCTGGCAGGGCTGCCAATGCCCATGTTCAACTATTTGTCTCCAGCTCAGGGGCTTGTCACAGTAAAGACTTCAAAGGTATGGAACTATATTGGAGCCACAACCACCATCTGCATTAACAAGCAACAAAAAACATGGGGACATTTTAAACAAAGCGCTGATCCTTCTAGATGCTGCACCAGGGTGTAGTTAGCATGCTCTCCCCCAGACATTTCTGTGTGAAGTTTGCATGTTCCAGTGCTCTTGTGTTCTAAAAAAAAAAAAATCACGAGATTCGAGGAATTGTTGTGAAAAAAAATGGCAAAATTAATGTTTCCTGATGTGGACAGCATAGTGGTGCAACTGGTAGAGCTGCTGCCTCTCAGCGAGAAGGTTGCCAGTTCAAATCCCACTCCGGGGGGCCTTTCTGAGTGGAGTTTACATGTTCTCTCCGTGCATTTGTAGGTTTTCTCCATGTACTCTGGTTTCGTCCCACAGACCCAAAACATGCATGTTAGGCTGATTGGTAACTCTAAATTGTCCCAAGGTGTGAGTGAGAGAGTGAATGGTTGTTTGTCCCTGTGATGGACATGCAACCTGTCCAGGGTGTACACCACCCCTCACTCAGTGATTGCTGGACATGGACACTGGCAACCCCCGTGACCCACAATGGAAGAAGCGGGTAAAAAGATAATGGATGGATGTTTTCTGATGTAATTAGCTGTTTGAATGACCTCTGTTTGGAGAAATAAAGTTTGCGCTCAACAAAACAGAACAGTTAGTTGGACCCAAGACCAATTTGGAAGTGGAAAGTATAACTACCGTGGTAATTTGCCAGTGTAAACAGCAGCAAACCACATCTCAAAACAAGGTAAAACTCTGTATACAACATGGGACCAACTTTGGCAGATTCTTTATAAATATTTCTGCAGGATAAACTGTGTAGTGTGTAACTGATGGCAGTGTAAAACTTTGTGTTTCCAAACATTTGCAATATTTTGTTTTTCTTAATAAACAGTGGTGGTTTCTGATATGGGCGATATAGACAGCTGCCCAGGTCAGCATCTTGTCAAGAACGCCACGAACAGCCAGCCCTGCTGGCCGCCACTCCAACCTACCCCTGAAATAAAAATATATTTCATATAACTTGTCTAGCCTACAGAATGGTTTCCTATTGCCTACATGCACAGAGTGGGCACCTTCTGCCAGGTGCAGGGCGTACAGCTTCTGCTGAGGCCTGACACACAGGTTGTGAAAGAAGCGGAGGGGGATTCTCTCGCTTCCCTTATGTGTCTTCTTTTCCTTAATGTTGGTTGATAAGGAAAAATGCCTAAATGCCTCAGGTAACGCCGTGAGCTTCACTACCTCCGTTATTACAGTTATTTTATTTGTCAGAGATTAGCTCACTCTGGGTTACATTTACACATGGGCGGAGTGATCTTACTGTTCACTTCATGTCAATTAGTTTATTTAATCACACCATTGATTGCTCCAAAACAAAGCACATTTCATTTGTAATTTTGTGAACAGTAGCCAATAGTTCATGGATTGTGTGAAATTACTGAACACATCATCCAAAAACTAATCTGCACACCAAGGAAGGTGAATTAGTTCAGGCCTAAGTTGTTTTGAGTCATGTTGGGTGATGATAACCGACCATACTCTGCTCTAGTGACAAAAACAAAAATGAAAGATGGACCAGAACAGCTCAATGCCATCAAGTGTCCAGTTTAGGAAAAAAGAAAAGTCCTATTATGAATACAGTAGTCCCTCATTACGAGAATCTATTCATATTATTAAGAGAATAAAGTTGTAATATTACAACAACAAACTCGTAATACATCCTTGGTCAGCCCACACCTACTTTGGACAACCTCCAATGTGAGTCACTGTGTTTATGAAGTACTGTAGTCTGTGATCACTTTTGGGTCACTGTTTGTGAAATATGGCTCCATCCACATTATGTTATGACTAAATATGTCAATGCAGTCATTAAATGCAATGCCAAATGGCTTCAGTTTATTACATGAATCCATATGCCACAGTGCGTTGGGCTCACTGCTATTGTACTGCCGCCGTCAACATTCATTATTTTACTGCAGTTGTAAGACTGCTTTTTCGTGTCAGAGTTCTGATAATAATATGACTTTATTTTGGTAATATTGTCTATTCCCAGGCGTTACAGTGGTGCAACTGGTAGAGCTGCTGCCTCTCAGTGAGAAGGTTGCCGGTTCAAATCCCAGTCCGGGGGGATTTCTGGGTGGAGTTTGCATGTTCTCTCCGTGCATGCGTGTGTTTCCTCCGGGTACTCCGGTTTCCTCCCACAGACCAAGAACATGCATGTTAGACTGATTAGTAACTCTAAATTGTCCCTAGGTGTGAGTGAGAGAGTGAATGGTTGTTTGTCTCATTTGTTTTTATGTGGCCCTGTGATGGACTTGCGACCCGTCCAGGGTGTACCCCGCCCCTCGCACTGTGATTGCTGGACATGGACACCGGTGACCTCAGTGACCTAAAATGTAAGAAGTGGGTAAAATATAATGGATGGATGTCTATTCCCATAATATTTACTTTATTCTTGTATTTTTTCTACTTTATTCTCATAACACTATGACTTTATTCACGTAACATTATGACTTTATTGTCATACGACTTTATTATCGTAATACTATGACTTTATTCTCTTTGTAATAATTTGCTTTTTCTTAGCATGGCCCTAAAGCTCCATCGTACTTAGCTCACTCTGTGTGGTGGTAGTCACCCCCGCGATGGGTGAAAATCTGCGAAGTAGGAACATTGTATTTATTTTGGTATTTAAATATATATTAACACTTTACAAACCCTTCCCACAGTCTTGCAATGTTCTAAACTCTATACATCATTTTAACAACATACATATATGTACAGTAGTACTGTACAGCACTGCAAAATCTTATATGGGTACTCAGTGAAGATACTACTACAACTTGAAGGATGACGATGATGACTTATCTGTGCAGTACTGATGACGATAAAGGTGATGAAGATGAAATGAATGTACTGCTTGAAATCAATTCAGTCTTTTACGAAAATTTCACAAGAGCACAGCGAGAGAGCAAGCATACAGACTGATGCTACGGTTACTGAGCCAATCAAGGCTGGGGATACAGAGCACAGTGCTCTGGTTTGTCGCCTTCCATCAATAAGCTAATCATGTGTTGTGTATAACCTTGTGTTGAAAACCCCCGAAACAGTGAGTACACGAAAGTCGAACTGCATAGTAGTGAGGGACTACTTACTTCAAAAACTGTTACATTTAGACCTGTTTGTTTTTGTCTTACCGTAATTGTTAGCCACTTGCTCTGTCAGTATCAACCATACAACTGCTGAGCAGCTTTCATGCAATGACATTATTGATGACTTTGTATCAAGGAAGGCAAGAAGGGTCATTATTTTGGTGGTAGTTGTTGTGCAGTTCAATCTGTATTTCTTCTTTGAAAGCCAGTACTGTAGAATCACATATTTAAAGAACGGTAAGAATTAGTTGTGCAATTTAATTTGTGTTTCTTGAAATACAACACAGTAGCGTAAATGTTCTTGTTCAAAAAAGGTTCAGCCCTTCCTTGACATCTGTCCAGAGACATTTGTGTCTTGATCAAAGTGCAATTGTTGCACACAGATTTTCTAAAGTGCTCTTGTATTGGTGCAGTTTACAAAAGAAATACAATGAAAATAAGGCATTTCTACAGTATTTATTTTTTTGTGTTGTATACTTTTAAATTCATGGTATACAGTATTTATATGTCTTATTTTGTGGGTTTATAGCATTCTAGTTTCTTCAAATTCAAGGTTTAGAATGATGTACTTTATTCAAAGAAACTTTAGGTGTCTATGATGGTACATGGTAATCTCAGTGGTGTCAAAAGTATTCACATTCATTACTCAAGTAGAAGTATAGATACTGGGATTTAAAAATACTTCTGTAGAAGTAGAAGTATCAACTCTAGCTTTTTACTCAAGTAAAAGTAAAAAAGTACTGGTTTCAAAAACTACTTAAAAGTATAAAAGTAAAAGTAGCGTAAGAAAAAGCAACAAAAAAAAAAAAATGCTTAGGCCGCACCACACATACTATTGTATAAAACCCCACCTCCCCCACAAAAATCATTTTTTTAGACTAGATTATATTATATTGTTAATGTTGAAAAACTAGGGGTGCACTAAGCTACCTGTCTTAACTGCATATATGCCCATTGAAAATAGACACATTTAAATGCAAATTTAAATATATTAAAATAACCATATAGGGGTATTATTGAGCATTACCATATGTTTCATGGAGCTGAAAATATGACTAATTGCAAAAAGTCAAACTTCAAAACATGTCATCAATTACTTTTATTGATGCATCTACATTTTACTTTCAGCCAAACATGGAACGTTCAAGAGTTACCAATAGGCTTGGTTCAGCCGCAAAAGCAGCTGGTTTTCAAAGTTCTTTGAGCCAATGCATGCTCTTCTTGGACTGAAGATCAGCCCAGCAACACTAAACAGTCTTTCACAGGCTGCTGAGTCTGGAAGTGCTGTATTCAGCTTAAGTGATAGATGGCACACAGCTGGGAAGGACTTTGCTGATGTGACTTTCGGCTTGACAGTCCAAGTGGCTTCTGATATAGTCAATATAATATATAGTCAGGAATAAGCTAAGCACAAAGCTCCTGAGTCCTGTGCAATAACCTGTTGTGCAATAACCTGTCACACAACCTGTAGTTTGGTAGTTATGTGCAATATAGATCATGTGCATTTTAGCTTATATTTCATTACTACCTTGAAATAGTTATTCACACAAATTCATCCTGCTTCACCGTTAAAATTCTACCATGTTGTTTACTATTTTTCTCTTCAGAAACTTTGTAAATATTATAATTACTGTTTCACTTTTTGGTAGTTTATTTTGTACCCTTATTGCATGCTTTAGTATTTCCTGTTTGCTTGTTGTGTGTTTTTTAGCAAGTCAAAATCGTTTTTTCTCATCCTGAGCATTTCATTGTACTAAGTTAACCCTGTGTTAACCTGCATATGACAAATAAACACTTGAACTTGAACTTAATAATACAAAACATAATGCAAGAACAGTACGCCTAACAACAGCAGCACGAACATGAGTTTGTGTGAGCAGGTGGGCACGGATTAATATAAAAACATGCTCTCTTTACCTCTTGACTTCTTCACTGGCCTGGTCCCTCACAGATCTAGTTGCCATCCTCACTTCAAAGTCTTCTGCAACAGCTCGTCCAGCGCTGACATTTTCTTCTTTTTACAAGGTGGTTCATCATCTGAAATAGAAAACAAGCACCATATATTACTGACTATGTTAGCCATGAAGTTTTTTTTTTTTTACTGACTTTACCATTTTATGTAAAAATCTTCATCTGATGTTCAGAATTTATTTATGTAGGGACTCGTGTATAACATGTGTAAAAGATGTATCATTATCATCATCCCCCATTACCTAGGAATAAAACATGACATTACATTTAGTGTACAGTATGGTTAAATGCAGTGTAAACAATCAAAAAAACAGTAGGCAGAATAAATCTAGTGACAGCAACAAAACACAGCAGACTGTAAGATGTATTTTGACAGTGTGTTGGGGGATTTACCTTGTGATGCAGGGATGTTGTTTCTGCTGATAGGCTTGTGCATCATGGCTACTGTTGTAGCTTTATGCTTCTTATTAATCTTGTATGGCTGTGGGTCATAGTCATGCAGCTTATATTATAGGTGAAGGCTGAGACAACGCAGTTCGGGTCCAACAACGTGTTTATTCTTCTGTGTAACAACAAGACTGTTCACCCATTCTGTGGGCTCATTGACAGGAGTTATCACTGCTACTGAGGAAGGGCAGGGACTTAAAACAGTGTGGAAGAGATCTTCAAGGCCTGTGTAGCTCGTGAACTATCACTGAGTTGCCCGTAAAATTTAGTGATAACGTTACCCGTCGCTTTGTGTGTGGCAGCTGCATGATCCTGCTCGTTGTTGTGAGGCTTGAGAAGTTTGCAGTACTCCTCTCTGTGTTTCCTCGTTGCATGTTGGTCGAGGTTTGTTGTGCTACCAGTGTACTTCGGAGGTGCGCTGCATAGCTTACAAATAGCGTGGCTTTTGTCGAGTTTTCCGTCCTTCTAGTAAAACCCGAAAACGTTCCACACTTTAGATTTTTGTCTGGCTGATGTGTTGAAAATCTTTCAGCGGTGACTTGCTAGCGCGGCGGCTACTATTTACATCCATGCTCGTGCTCTTGGTGAGCTATGGCGCATGCGTGAGAATAGCTTCGCTCTCGCGTTGTTTTAGAAACGCATTGTAAACCCAGCAAGTGTCGCGATAACCGGTCCGTGTCTTTTCAACCGGTTCATCTCTGAATTTGTGGCTGGTTGCTGTCGGTTTACGTGGATGCTACCGATGCAACCACATCGCTAGCTTGTCAAACCGGATATCCGGTCGAATCGCCTAGTAACGAGGCTATTTTTAAAAAGTAAGGAGTAGAAAGTACCAGTAATTGCGTGAAAATGTAAGAAGTAGAAGTATAAAGTAGGCTGAAAAATAATTACTTTACTAAAGTATAGATAACTAAAATTTGTACTTAAGTAAAGTAACGAAGTATTTATACTTCGTTACTTGACACCTCTGGGTAATCTACATGATATGGTACGTCAAAGCGTGTCCACAAACCCATGGGTGGGGTGAGGGAAGTTGGCTGACACAGGAGGGGTTGTTGGCCCAGGGCACCGAACAGGCTAGGACAGTCCCTGTTACTAAATACACCGTTTGCACGAAGATGAGAGGTGCAAAAGCAGAAGAAAACCTTTGTTTTGAAAAATCCCCATGTTAGTGTGGACTGAGCTCAAACTTCTGTTGGTACAATTCTGACTGTTCACATCTGTTGAATTGTCAAAGTGTGAAAACAACTAGTTCGACCAGTGCCCTGCTGAGCTTCCAATTAGAATTTAGCTGATGTCATAAAATAAGCTTTTTTCAATCTTGTTAAAATATTACATTTCATGATAAGATATATTTATTGTTTGTTTAAATTTATTTACTGGTAGTTCATATTAGAATATATACTCTTGAGCATGTAGTGAGTGTTTGGTGGATTATTTAGAGTAATTGTTTACATATGATTGTGTTTGGTCCACATTTTTCCAGATTGAGCATGTTCAAAGAATCAATATTGAAAGTCCTGTATTAAATCACAGGAATTTAAATATTTACCTACAATCTAAGTATTTTATTTTTATTATTCTATAAAAGTGACAAAACAATCTATTCCCAGAAGAAAATACACAACAGCTAACAAATGCTGAAACAAACAGAAGAAGCCAACGGGTGGTATAAAACTTCAACGATGACACGTATAAAAATGAAAAACAACTTTTGTTGATCTTAAAGCTGTTTTTATATTTCAGTTACCATTTTCTTTCACCATTAAACTTTCCCAGAACATGACACAAGTGTGATGCAGTGTGATTCTGACAAAACCAAGCAGATGTGAGAAGAACCGCAGTGATGCAGAGACTAGAAAAGGCAAGTTTGTGATTGGAAAGTTGCAGGTTTGAATCCCAGACCTAAACAAAAATGTGTGTTGGAAAGATGAAACATCTACATATGTTTCCGCCCTCACTTTGAGCAAGGCCCTTAATTCTACAGGTGCTGCTGCATGTTGTGCACATGCAAAAGTCTTGTTTGAAATCATTACTTCAGCCAAATACATGTAAACAGAACTTGTATGTAAAGATCCATCCATCAATTACCTTTTTTTTCTGCATTTTCCTTTTCGGGTCACGGGGGTCGCTGGTGCCCATATCCAGCTATCACTGTGTGAGAGGCGTGGAACACCCTGGACAGGTCTCCAGTCCATTTACAAGAGAGACCTGCTTTCAACAAAGAATGATGACAACAGCGACAACAATAGACAAATAGACAGAGTTACCAGTGAGTCTAACATGCATGTTTTTGGTCTGTACCTGGAGAAAACTCACGCATGCACGGAGAGAACATGCAAACGCCACCCAGAAATGTCCCGTACCGGGATTTGGACCGGAGACCTTCTCGCTGAGAGGCAATAGCTCTAGCAACTGCACCACTTATGTAAAGTCTATTTTTGAAAAATGTCTAAACTGGTTTGGATTTATTTGCATTATGTACGCATTAAAATGTCATTTATCTTTAACCTTTATTTTACCAGGATAAAAAAATAAAACATCGAGATTAAAAATCTATTTTTCAAGGGAGACCTGGTCATTTAAATGAATGTAGTGTATGGAATTATGCTGTTTATATTTTTCACACCGCCCATCTAAAATATAATTTTTACAATCCCAGATACGCATTGTTTTACCTCGTTCTCCTTATTTTCCACTGACTGCCAGCTCTTTTTAACATGCACAAATGAAACAACACAGCAGAAGACAAGTGCTCAGACGAAACAGAACATAGTAACATTTTGATTATTTTTTTTTCTGTTTACCCTCTGGATAAGTTATCCTTAACATCTACTGCATGCACTGAGGGCTGGGCGATAGCTGTGCATGTAGCTTGTCAATATCACACCTCTGAGTAACTCTCCACACTTAGCTCAAGGCCCTGCCAGCTTACATAATCCTGTGATCCATGTGCTGCTGGAGAAGGGCCAGCTGAAGAATGACAAACACACTGAGCTAGAAATGAGACAAGCCTGCTGTCTTACAGGGCTCAGAGAGAACAGTGACAGCCACCGAGTGGGAACACGGCCGACATGCATGTCCTTTTCAAAACAAAAATCTCACAGGCTCACGAGGTCAGATATTTAGACAAAACCGGATCAAGCATTTCCCATTTTTTACGTTTTCTACAGTGTGTTAGCTTTCTTTATAAGCCGGGATCTATTCTGAACACAGCACTTTCATGAAAGGTA